>JAADXH010000008.1:0-81768 GCA_023337595.1 Globisporangium camurandrum
CTCTCTCTCTCTCTCTCTCTCTCTCTCTCTCTCTTACTCAGTCGACACGCAGTTTCTTTCCATCGATAGCAACCGCCGCCGAGCGTGGGAACCACGGTACGAGGCGCGAGACCTGCTGCTGGTAGCGTTTGTACGCCGGGTACTTGTTCGTCGTGATCCACTCGGTGAAGAGCGTCGAGCCCTGGAAGAGCAGCACGAGGAGCACGGCGCCGACGATCGACGGATTGAACGCGACGCCAGACGACGTGACGCTAAAGACGTAGAAGACGCACCATTGCGAAAACTCGGCAAAGAAATTCGGGTGGCGACTGTACATAAACAGGCCGCTGCGGTTGAAACCAGCCGCGTAGTCGCCCGTGAGTGGCGTCTGCGCGGCCAGTAGCGCGTACTTTTGTTTGTAAAAGTTCCACTGCTGCTGATCTGCGAGCGTCTCGAGCGCCAGGAGCGCAAGGAAGACGACCGACGCGACCCAGTCGCCGGGTGTGAGCGGCACGCGGTGCTCGTACGCGACGTACGACGGCAGCGCGGTGAGGAAGACGAGGATGTTCTGGTACCCCGCAATGAAGACGACGTTGAAGAGCTGGTACAGCACGGGGTGCATATGTTGTCGCAGTACGGCCCAGCGATAGTCCTCTTCTTGGAGGCTGTAGCCGCCTTTGCGCCAAAAGTTGAGCGACAGTCGCACGCCCCACAGCGTCGTGAGCACGGCCATGAGCACGAGGCGGTCGTCCCACGCGCCGCGCTCTTCGAGCGACGCTTTGTACGCAAAGTGCCACGCAAACACAAACGGCGTGATCGACCACACGCGGTCCGTGAACGAGTAGTTGTTCGTGACGACGCTGAGGAACCAGCAGAGGAAGATCACGACGAGGAGCCACTGGATGCTTATTGCGAGCGCGCCACTCGTTGCGTACGGGAGTGGGAAAGTCTCGAGCGCTTCGCGCGTCGCGGCCGTCACGTGCGGGAGCACGAGCTTCCAGTCCGTCGTCACCGACATGTTTGTGTGTCGATGTGCGTGGTGCGAGGCGAATTCGGATCTGGTGGACGGGCAGTGAGTTGCAGCAGCACACACGGCGTCGACGTCAATGAGCGTCAGCGAACACAGTTGGACGTACACGAGTGAGCAGCGCCGCAACCGCCATCACATTGGCTCGCGTGTTTACAATTCAATTTGTGGAACACTTTGGTTATGTTGACATGCGACATTTCGCAGGATAAAATAAATTATTGTACTATAAAAAGAATAATTCCAGCGTCTTCCCGCTTTGTCTACAGGTGAAGCCAACGAGTTCGCGGTACGGACGAGGTACGTGCTGTGCACGCAGTAGCATGCGCGTCACGATCACCGCACGATGGCTGCTAGCAGTCGCAGTGGTATGCACCTGTATTGCCACACACTCAGCAGCTACTCTGGACGCGATGGGCGACGCGCTCGAGCAGGACGCAGCAGATACAGTGCTGCATCGCACCCGATCGTCGACTCCTGAGGCAGACCTCAGTGCAGCAGCACCACTGCAGACTCGCACGGCTCACAAGCCAACAGCGAACGACAATGACGGCTCAACGCAGCACCCATATCTGCGCACAGAAGCAGGTACAGCGAGTCCAACGGCAAAAACACCTGAAAAGCCAGCACAGCTCGGCGACGAGCTCTCGCCAGCACAACTCGCTGCGATCGGCGTGACAACACAGTTGACTGTCACCACAGCACCACGTGTCGACGCTGCTACCGACAGCATACGCACATCCGCAAGCACAACGGCTGCTGCATCAGAGCCGCATCCTGTCGACAACAACGAGCAGCTGAGCAACTCGGAGCCGCTCGCGCCACGCACTGCAGTCGATCTTGTCACAACGCCACCCGTCAAGATGAGTGACAGCGACAACACTGCAACACCAGTACCCACACCGCTCGCTACCTTCACTGCAGCAAACGTATCGATCGACCACGTCGAAGCGCATCTCCAGATTTTGCAACAACTCGAGCTCAGCGTTGCGCAGAGTATCGATGAGATGAACGCAAAGATGGACGCGCGCACGACGCGTCGCTCCGGCGAATCGCGTCGCATCAGCAAAGAGCTCCTCGTGCTCCAAGTACGTCGACTGGTCTTGGTTTGTTGTTTGTCTTGTTTTGTTGTTTGTCTTGTTTTGTTGTTTGTACAATATGTTTTGTCCTGTGTTTTTTTATTTTGTCTTGTATTTGTTTTATACACTTTGTACGTTTTGTTGTTGTCTTGTTTTTGTCATGTTGTATATTGTGTTTATCTTTTTGTAATATGATGGCTTGTTATGTTTGTGATGTTATGTCTTGTTTTTTTGTTTTTGCTGTATCTAATACAAAACACTTGCATGCTCTTCGTACTTTAGAGTAACTTGAAGAAACTTGCAGAGAGTCTGAATGGGACACTGTCGGAGCTCGTCGTCGTGGAGAAAGACTCGGAACAAAAGTCCAAGCAGCTCCAGCAAGTGCTCGAGCAACAACACGAGACCGAGCAGGAGCAGTTCCTTGAAGCCCATGGCATGAAAGTCGTCGATTACGAGACTGGACACATTCGGAACAACACAGCGGGATTATCGTCGCTCCAGCTCGCAAAGCGCGAAGCTGCGGAGAAGAAAGTCGACCCTGCCGTGCTCCATTACGATTTGGAGTTGCTCGGACAGATTGCGATCTTGTTGGGCGTTGCAGCGATCGGTGGGATCATTGCAACGTACGTCAACGTCCCACCGCACGTCGGCTACTTACTTGGCGGGGCGCTCGTTGGGCCGTCGTGCTTAGGGCTCGTGCGGCAATTCAAGGAGGTCGAGACGCTGTCGCTGTTTGGGTCGATCTTTCTGTTATTTGGTCACGGTGCGGGGTACTCGCCCCAGCAGCTCGATCGACACTTTAAGCGCTATTTTGTTGGTGGCATTGCATACATTACAGCAACCGTGACGCTCGTGGCGCTCGTTGCAGCCACGATTGGCTGGGTACGATGTTGGTGGAAGTGCGACCTGTGGAATCGCTGGACGAAGCGCTAAACTGGCTCTCTCTCTCTCTCTCTCTCTCTTTCTCTCCTCCTTGCTACTGATTAGTCGGCGTCGTTCAGCGAAGGCCTGATCATCGGCGTTGCAGTCTGTTTTACGACGACAGCGCCACTGTACGAGTACATCCGAGCGAATCAGATCCACGAGTCGTCGTACGGCCGCGTACGTTTGTTTCGCTATGTGGCTGCCTACACACGCGTAATCCTCACTCTTTTGTCTTCGACATTCCTCCTCCTTGCAATAGACGCTGACGGCGATCATCGCAGTCCAAGACGTGCTCATGAGCTTTGCGCTCGGGACGCCCGAGTGGTTTGCGCGCCGCTCGGTTGGGTCGATTGGCGTTGCGGCAATACGATCGATCGTCTCGTACGGCGTCGTTGTGGCATTAGCAACAGCGCTCCATACGCGCGTGATCCCGCATCTCTTGCGGTTCCTCGTTGCGAGTGAACACGTCCACCACGCACCGCTCGTATTGCTCGGTGTCGTCTCCGTGTGTCTCTTCATGGCGCTGTTTGCCGAGACGATCGGCCTGTCGCTCGAGTGTGGGGCGTTCTTTGCTGGCTTGGCGTTCGTGAATGCATCGAGCGACGCAAAGGCTGCATTCACGTCGATCCGCGTGCTCGAGAATCTGTTTGGGAGTCTATTCTTTGCGTGCGTTGGGATGATCTTGAACCCGATCTTCTTACTCAAAAACGCGGGCGAGATCCTGTCGCTCGTCGTCGTGATCGTCGCGATCAAGACGATCGCAATGACGACAATCATGACGTTCTTCCGCATTACGATCGAGAAAGCGCTGCTTGCAGCCGTGGGGTTGTGTCAAATCGGCGAACTGGCGCTGATCTTTATGATCAAAGCCCACGCGACGAAGCTCGTGACGCGGCGGAGCTACTTGGTGTTTGTTGCTGCGATCGGTGTGTTCCTCGGGTGCTCGTCGCTCGTGACGCGCCAAATGTTGTTGGCGCGACGCAAGACCGCGTTGTTCCGGCTGCCGTCGATCTTGCGGCGTCGAGCGGATGCGGATGAGAATGATAAGGACAAGAACAAGAGTGATACTGACGACCGTAATGACGCGGATGACGACGACAAGAGCCGCAGACACAGTATGAGTAACACGAGCGTCGATGGTGACGACGTCGATACGTTTGCTAGTAGCAGTAGTAGTAGTGGTCAAACAGCAGCAGCAGCATCGACACCACGACGCAAGGCCATGAAAGGGCTACTCCACTAGTGTGGACAGTCGTAGATTCCATACCATACACACGTCCATCCATCCTACAATCTCGTAGCAGCGTCTTCGCTTGTATCATACGATGTTGATAGATAGATGGATGGATGAGCAAACAAGAACAAATAGGAGGATGCAACGATGATGCGCTGTTGTTCCTTACTCGCGACCTACGCCACACTACTTCCATCGGCAGCGTCCGTAGCAACAGCACTCTCGCCACCTTTCGCCAACGTTGACGATGCTGCCGACGACGACGGCGACGCCAATGGCGACGACCGAACGCGTGAGATGTTGGCGTACCGCAGCCGCGACTGCATCACGGGCTTGTGGAGTGGCAGTGCTGCTTGTGCGAGCAAGTACGCAAAGCCGTCGCGCATCTCTTCGTTCTGGAACTCGAGGTGGAGTTCGCGATTGCGCGTCATGACCGAGAGGACACACGTCGGATCGACGGCGCGCTTGCAGCCGGTTGGGAGGTTGAGCTTGTGTGCCGTGAAGAACTCGGACTGATCGCCCGTCATCATCGTGCGAATGTCGTGCAAGTGGATCGAGTCATCGAGCTTCTCGGCGTTCGCGGCAGCAGCGGCGGCAGCAGCTGCGAGCTTCGTCGCAGAGGGACCCACGGCCGACGCCGACGACGACGTTGCACTCGATGTCGGTGCCGACGCGCTCTCGAACGACGACACGGACGACCGCGTGGCGCTCGCAAGCGACAGCGACAGCGCAAAGCCACCGCTTGCGGTGCGCTCGGTCTTGTTGCGGTCACGCCGGAACGATTTCCACCACAGCTTCTTCTCGCTCGTGTTGCTCACGTCGGACGCGCAGCTCGTGTTGCTCGATGTGCTCCGTGCACTCTCGAGCGTACTCTCGCGCGGTCCGTACGTGCTGTCGTGGATCTCGCTACTCGACTGCCGGTCGTCGTGACTGCTGTCGTTCGCGTCGCGGTCATTGCTGTCGTCTTCGTCGTTGTTGTTGTTGCTGTCGTTGTTGTTGTTGGACTCGTTGCTGTGGTACTTGTCGTGGACTGGCGTTGCCGGTGCGGCTGGCAGCTCTGCGCGCCGGCCAACGGACGGGTCGCAGATGACGTTCAAGCGGTCGATCTGTGGGTGGGCGTGGAGCTGTGGCTGACTGCTGCTGTTGCTGCTGTCCTTGGCAAACCCAAACAGGTTCGTGAAGCTCCGTGCGTTCTGGTACCGCAACAAGCTGCGCTTGAACAGCTTTGGCTGCCACGTGATGCACTTGCCGTCGTGCGACAGCCGGAGCTTCGTACGATGTGGCATGCCGTTGCGGCCGTACTTGACGACCTCAAAGCCGCCCATTGCGAGCTTGCTACGGATCGTGTCGGCCGCCTGCTGTTTGCGCGTAAGGTCCGCAAGGCGTTTGCGCTCCTCGGCTTCGCGACGGAGCTGGTCGAGGATCTCTTTGCCCTGGCGGACCCACGGGTGCGCACGGAGGTACGCAGCCGACGGTCGGTGGCTCGGCGTAATGTGCAGCATCTTGGCGATCAGGTCCTTGACACTGCCGTCAATGTGGCCCCAGTCTTTTGATGGAAACCGGACGTTGAAACGATGCGTCCGAAGCTGCGAGAGCTTCATCGGGAACGGCGGGTACCCACAGAGGAGGATGTACGTGACGACTCCGAGACTAAACACGTCGACCTCGAGGCCGTACGGCTTGCCGTCGAGGATCTCGGGGGCCGCGTACCCTGGCGTCCCACACGAGTCGATCGACTGCTCGTGGCAATCGCGTAGTTGCTTCGCAAAGCCAAAGTCACACAGCTTGACGTTGTCGCCGCTCAACAAGACGTTCTCGGGCTTGATGTCGCGATGGATGATAAATTTCGAGTGGCAGTAGTGCAGTGCTTCGACGAGCGCCCCGACGACGCGCTGCGCTTCGCGCTGAGGGAACTTGCCTTGCTTGACGATCTTATCGAACAAGTCGCCGTCCTCTGCGAGCTCCGTCACGAGGTAGCACTTGCTGTCGTCTTCAATGACTTCATGGAGACGCATGATGTTGTCGTGGCTCACGCGCGAGAGCACGGTGACCTCCTGGCTGAGCGCCGCACGGTCGACAGCCGACAGCGCCGCTTTGTCGACGATCTTACACGCATAGAACCCGCCTTTCTTGCGATGCGTCACTTGTTTCACGGTCGAGTACGAGCCTTCGCCCAAGTGCCGCGTGATCGCGTAGTGCTGGTGAAAGTCCAGGAAACTCTTCTCGCCTTTGCGGTACACGACACTTGGCGGCGGCGCAGCAAACTCGGCTTTTGGGTTGTCGTTCGCTTGCTGTTGCTGCTGCTGCGGTTCGCTGCTGGCGGCGTCCTGTTGCTTGTTTTGTTTGTGCTGCTCGTCGTTGGCGTTGTTGTCGCCGTCGTCGGCAGTGTCGGCGTTGTTGTCTGCGAATTGTTGCGGCTGCTTCTGCGTCACACCACGAGGCGTCGCTGGCGCTTGTTTGGTCGCAGCGGCCTCGGGTCGCGAGCATTCGTTCACCTTGGACGCCGACGTCGCTGCTGACATCCTCGGTGTCGTTGGTGCTGATGCTGTAGCCTTAAACGTGTGCGTGACATGAGTCGTCTGCGCAAGTTGGTGCGTCGAAGATGGCGCGTTCTTGTTATTGCTGCCGCCGCGCGTCCAGTTGAGCAGCTGCCGCATTTTCATTCGCCCGGGTGGCATGTCGCGCGCAGTCGGCGACGCAAACACGCGCTCAGGTTCGCCGCCAACGCACTTAGCATACGTCATTGCCGCGGTGAGTGGAGAAGACGTCATTGTTGCTACTTACTGGTGAAAATGAGCGTTCGAGGGAGAAGCGCTATTTTGACGTTGGCTTAGATCGGTGGAGTTACTCTCTTCGTTTCTGCTCAGGTCTCGAGGCGAGTGTGTCCGTATCGGTGCTCGACACCTGTGGATGATAGCGGCTAGAAGTGACGACGGTGAGCGTGTGTGAGTGATGTGCAGACGCGCGCAGGTTCCGAAGTGAGCGCGCTTGCACCGAGCGATGCGTGTCTTGCTGCTGCTTTGTGCTTTCGCCATCACCTTACCCTTGCCCAAAATGCTCGATGCTATTCCAAGCTCCGGCGTCGTTTCGTACCGCGTCGCATGAAGCTCGTCAATCTTGACTTGATATGAGTAAGCAAAAGTCGAAACCATATCTTTTGGTAAAATGCACCTAATTTTGAGTTTGTAGCTATGCTGTCGCTCTGGGTGCGGCTTTGAAGTAAAATTGCGTTGTAAAACATTACACGAACTTGAACTTTGATTAGGTGCAGATAGTCTGAACGTCGTGTGAAAGTCGCATTGATTTGTTACCTACATATTACGAACTTATGCTACGATGTGTTGTCACAAAGTAACATTGAATAGAAATGTATATACTACTTTTAGCACATCACCTGGTCATGTCAATTACGGCGTGTGATGACCTGCATACGAGAAAGCGCACGGCAATGCTTAATTTCGCTCATATCTATGAGATGTAACGTTATGGTAAACAGTATATATAACTTCAGCGATAAATTCACCGTTTACAGGTAACGCACAGTTATATAACACATAGATGTGGAGCAATCACAATTTAAGTACTTAGGATTTAGGAGCAAAAACTTATCACATAACAGCCAAGTATAATGCAAATGCGGAACATAAGAAATTAATAGCCAAAACTTCCTAGCCGAAATCAAATCACATAACAACTCCTACGCAAAACCAGATTTCCAGAGTATATTGTGCTAGACTAAAGAGATTTACAGTTTTTGTTGAATGTATTTCATAAACTATTTCACATTTTCTCGAATTAAATGTTATAAATTATGAAAGTACACGATACTATTCTCGATTTATCTGCAAATATTACAATACAGATGCTCTATAAATTCAACTTTGGGTCATTGACAAAATTGAAAGGTTCAAATTTGCTTCTCTAAGTGTGAGTTGTCAGTCCTATGATCGCATACCTCTTCGCTTCGAAATAATTAAGGATTTGAAGTAAGCGTTCATCTGGTAAATAGCAAAGATTCTAGCTTATCATCACTAACTTCGAAATGGAGTGGTACTCATTAACAAAAGGAATAGTATAATGCGAAATATTAATTAAATTGTGGCTACAGCTGCTGATGCCAATTGTGCGAGTTGTGTTAATGAGTTGTGAGCGACGATGCCACACGTGCACAGCATTGCGGCTCATGCTGACTGGTCGTGGAATTCGTAAGTGGGTGGTTCTGTGGCGGCACGCACATTGCAAACTAGTGTATTATATGCTGTGAGCGACAATCATGATAATTCAATGTAAGTATAGAATTGTTTCTATTCTATAATTACGTTGTATTGAACACACGCGTATGCGTACCACTCTGTTTCACATCAATTGAAGGCTGCACTCCATATCTACACAAGTTATCCCTACTTTTGCTACGTCGCTTTTGATGAGTCAACATAAAACGATCCAAAAATGACCAAGATGACTCGAAACCAGACAGCAACTTTACTCATATACATATGTATTGATAGTAAATTTTGATGTTACAGAACATAGTTGCACCTCATTGGAATCGCACGTTGATTCCGCACAAAATGCATATATCAGAAGTGTAACGGGCCTACAGTCCGATACTATCCTGCAGATGCGTGCGAGGAAGCAAATTTATCTCTGAATCAATGTCTTGAACGTCGGTCATTTGACCGAGGATGTAAATCAAGTGATGCAAATCCTGCACTGCGATTGGCTCAAAGAGGTGCTGCAACACCTAGATTGACCAACCGACCAGCATTTGGCTAGCATACACACCAACTCAAACCTATGATGTCGGTGCGTCATAACTAAACCTCACTAAAATCAAACTAAAAATGCAATTTCCTAAATCCTAGAGTAACTGACCACAAACTAACCCCGGTACAAGTTGATACAATCTTCAAAAACAATTATATCCTATGCTTGGTCTAACAAAGCAATTTGAAATGAACATCTTAAAACTTCATTTCAAATGAAACGGAGTGGTAATGCAAATGAAACGCAGTTAAGTAATTTATAGCAATCTTTAATATGAACGAATGATTATGCATCTACAAAGATATTCCTCGTGGTTGTGATTCTATCCAGCCAATTAGAGAATGGTAGGTGGTACACACTTCGTCATCAGTATATTACCCAACAAATTTATGTCCCACTACATTCATTAGCCAACTAGAGAGTGGTACGTGGTTCACCATTCGCCATGTATTCATATTTATACTATCCAATAAATCGAAGTCCCACGCACTACTAGTAAACATTCTTTTCCAGCCAACTAAAGCGTATAATTTTGTGAGCATATTCAAACACCTGGACGAAAACAGTCAGAACTAAACCATATAAAAAATTACATGACATAATCTAGCATGTGCGAGTGACTTAGAGAAAATAAAACCCTAAGCAACAAAAAGGTTCGAAACAATGAGAAACAACCAACAACAACGACATCATCACGAATGAGGAAGGGGATAAAGTCATCTCTTTGTAGATTCCTCTGTCATCGCGAATCGGCAGTGAAGAAGCTTATCAAATTGCGAGGGTTTGTAACCCTCCCCCCATTTACATGGACCACAGCTGAGCAACAACCGACGTTGCGTAAGACAACTGAAAGTTAATCGCGTGCAGAATCATTCAAACAGCCATCGCTTGCCAAAAGAGGGTACAACAGTAACCAGGGCATACCTCACATTGCGCAAGAACGCAAAAACGATTGACCTAAAATGCAGCTGCGCGAGGAGCGGGTCGCTAAGCAGTGGCTAAAAAACGTGGCTCGAAAACGTGGTTCAAGATAAAGATCCGCTGTAGCAGGCTAATCTGAATACAATATCAACGTGTGGCACTGCCAGCTCAGATCACCAGTCAAAACGATCGCACAGAGTTGAGAGTAGAGTGACGTGAGGCACAGACCACTGCTCGAGCGCAAGAGCACGTGCCATATGCTGTATGCGTTTTATAGCTTCACTGTCAACCCTTGCAAGCTTGCAATGAAAGCCATGATATAGCGCAACGTAGGTAGCAACATACCAACTCTGGTCGTTTGCAACATACCAACTCTGGTCGTTTGCAACAAGAGCATTTGAATACGAATTGCTTGGGAGTGGACGGTGCTGCCTCACATCGACGCCAAAGTACCTTGCAAAAACATATCACGAACATCGATGAGGTGCGAATAATCACATAAATAGTTACTTAAGACTTGCTCTACAGCATCATGAATGTGTTTTTCAAAATTGTAATCCTTACCAAAATTCGCTAAGGGTTACTGACCATATTTAACATACATAGTTTTCTGCACGGTATAAGAGGAATAGATCATGAATGCTGTGGTATGGGCATTAAGGCTGGCTGTTACGAATTTACCCATTTAATTTATTGAATTTTCAAATAGACCACAGCAAATAACTGGAGGTACGCTCTATTGCCATGAACTTCTTGAACACGTTTAAATAAACAGGCGAGGTTTTCTTATTGATAATATTGGCAGAAGTATATAAATAGAACAAAACAGTGAATACCATTTGTGAAGATATTAAATTTAATGTAGGGTTGAAACTACAAATTTTGAGTTCTGTGATAATAAAAGTATCATTATGGTCGGTAGGATGTCCGATGACAACTTGGTTAGACTCGGTGCGTACATACTGAATAGATGTGGTACGTCTGTCAGCCGCTAATGTGTAAGATATAGTAGTGTATTGTTTTAATATTGAATTCGAAGTCCTATATGTTCGATAGGTATTATCTCAGCTACGATTATATAGGCTCCAGACACACGCATGCACGCAAAGAAGTGAAAGAGGGTCCACCATATCCCACTCTCTTGCTTTTGCATACTGCCAAAATATGGGTTTGCCATTAATCACATGATTCGTATGTACTTAAATATTTACTTCATTTAATACGTTGTGTGGTAAACCCGTCAGATTCCACTGTCGGGGCTAATTTGTCGGTTTAAGGAAAAGCTTGCAATGAATGCGAATCAAAAATACTTCTTTAAGAGCTTATCTACCTATTCGTATTTACTCAGTAAAGTGCGGCTCCTGGCCTTAATCGTGGTTTCGCACCCACACTCTGATCTAATATGCTATTATCACACACGAGCTACCAGGAGCTTGTGATCGACAACGATGAAGCAGTGGCGTTGACGCTTGGTAAAAGTAATTCTCTATTACCTCCAGTAACTATGCGTGAAGATCCACAAACTGAGCGTGCGAAGACAACTTGCTCGCACCGCGACATTCTTCGAGCACCCGGTTGCTGCTAACAAGTTCACGATCGCCAAGTCGCACAAGCTGATGAAGAGCGGCTTATAGTCCTTTGGAAGCGCATCGACAGTTGCACTACGGATAGGGAAGACACGATTACACGCACGCCCGAATGCTCCTAGCCCACTATAGTGCAGTTAGGTCTGACTTAAACAAGTCAGACAAGTTTTACGATCACACATGTTGGTCAATATGTCCTGCAACGTACCACGAGCTTTTGATTCGCGGTAGATACCGGAACGGAGCAACTGGGCGGGACATTTGTCCCACCAAAGTACCGTCGTCATATCTGAGCGTGCGTTGGCGACAACAAGTTTCGTGGTACTGCGTGCGATTCTGTCAGGTCGGCATCGGATCATCTACGACGCCTTAGTGGGGTAGTCGATGCGGCACGGCATGATGCACCTGGAGCGCCAGCTGGATGGAGATGTAAAAGTGACTCATGGCGACAGCTTGGAAGGTACAATGTTCTGGCTTGGGTAGCACTGTGTTGAAGTTGCGCAGAACAGTGGAGGGCCGGGGTTGATGTCTGCGCCGGTCGCGCCGCCACTCGGTAGCGTGTTGAGACTTTCTGCAACATAATTCGAACCTGTGTGCAGATCATACATGAAGAATATGCAAATCATACATCTCAGCCTAGTGATAACACATGCTGCCTACTTTCGAAGTAGAGTGGCCAGCGATGTAGTAGGGAAGCGTATATTTGAGGTCGCGCGTTGCACGCGGAACATGTTGCACACAATAGTCAAACATGAATGCAATTCGCATCGCCCCTCAAACAATACGCCGACGTGGAGCAGCAACTCATAAACAATTTTTTGCTCCTCTTGTGGGGTCTCGTCCATGATGTACTGTCTGGGCTTGCTGTTGCGCGACCGCGAAGGCTAGATCGCCTTATCAAATGCAACAAAAGGCGGCGTCAAGTACACGCGTTCGAACGCACGTTGCAACATGTGCGCAGCAGGACGGATCTTTCATGCACGAATATGTGCTGCCTGCTGATTGGAAGTGTCGGAGAAGTGCATGCTCTTAATATTGTTCGCGAACCGATTCCTCGACATAACCTTCCGAATGTACCCGCAGGAAGTGTTCCGACTGTGTACTTCGACCAATGATCATGAAGGATGCGAGTGGTCGGGCGCATGGCGTGCGTGAGCGACATATTAAGACAGTGCAGATTCTCGTGTGGCTGCACCAACGCGATCTTCATCTCATCTGCTCGGGTGTCGTCTATCGACTAGCTGTGAGGCTCTTACTGTCTGTTGAGTTGATTCACCTCTCATGCTTTCATCTGCTGACAGTTGTGTCTGATGGTCTCGGCTGCAATGTGTTTCCATTATTTATTGGGCAAAAGTACAACTCAAGGCCAGCTGACCATGCGCGCTATCCTGCGCAGCTCCGCAAGTCTGTCCAAATTTGCCATTGAATAATCTAGGATAGTCTCGATTCTCCGGAAACAGCGCAGCATATATGATTGAAATCAGATATATGATGTGTTAGACATGTCGTACTTGCATACATGCGCAAGTGGCAATAGCCATGCGCCGGATCGCGGCTGTGTCGTCCCCCAGTGCGAAGAGCTACCTTCGACTAGTCGGACACCAATTGTGTGTTTCTGCCCTTCCGACATCAGCAGCCGGCTCAGATTTATCGTCGCTATCGTCAAACCAGTCGTCAGCTATAACCGAGCGCTGGCGGCGCACTACATCTAGTCATAGTTGTTGCCATGAATCGCGAAGACATCTTCTGGCGACTTATAGCCCAAATAAAGCTCAGCAATTCCACCAACCGACGCACCGGCTTCGACAACGTTTATATCCACCTCGTACTGCGTGGGATCCGGTATCTCGGCGTCGCGTGCGTGTGCGTGTCAGCGGGCATGCGAGTGGTAATGGACGTCGCGTCGAACTGTGGTATACATAAGCGTGTGTCCCATGTGTGATAATCAAGCTCAATCGAGTCGTCGACATGTTTGCAAACATACCTCCTTGCTGCATTTGGAGGTGTATATGGTGGTGTTGGCGCATCAGCGTCGATAATTACTGACGACAATTCGTTCAAGTCGTCGTAAATTCCGTCGTCAATCGCCACAAACACGTTCTTATTATTGTCCTTGTTCACGTTATCCATTTCGTCAGGGTCATAATCGCTGTCGTCATCGGCTGATGTAAACGCATTGCGGCGCTTCCTGTGTTGGTTTGCTTGGTGCGTGTGTGCAACGGCTGCCTTTTCGGTTGCTGGCAATATGCAGGGTGGTGGAAGTCCGGCAGCTCGGTTTAGTGAGCATTGTTCGTGAGCCAAAAGTGGTGGTGGAAAGAACTCGCTTTTATTGCCAGAGCTTAGAGAAGCCACACAAATGTCGACAGCAGGTTGCATCGCCGCACGAGAAGCTTTTGCGTTGGGTCTCGCCTTCACATCTTCCACTACCGCGCGCTTCTCCGCGATCAGAACGTCTACTTCTGCGTGGTATCGTCTTCGCGGCTCTTCTTCGGCACATAAATGATTGCTCGCACTGCATGTGTGGTCTTATGCAATCGAGACTGCTGCCTGTGTCCGTCCTAGAACAGCGACCTTTTGTTTCGCTCCAGTTGCTGCGCTGCTTTCTTTCTTCTTCTTACTCGAATTCTAGCGCTTCTTTAACTCTGCAAGATACGACGCCATCTTTCCCCATCGGTCATGTGTGTACTGGTCGACGACTCGGAGCAACAGCCAGAGCGACAACGGACATGTCTGATGTGCTGGCATCTTTGACAGCAATCCTGTCTGAATTGCACGCATCATCTTCCGGAACAAGCGCATCGTCGAAACGGACATGAGAACCGGTCGTTTGTGCAGACACCGCCCGGGCTGCACCAGATCTTGTGCTTGCGGCGTCACGTGTTGTGTTCCATCGACGGTGGCAGCAACCAACGCTCTTCCCGGAGCATCCATCGCAGGCGGCGTCTCGGTTGGGTTTGGAGCTGGACGTACACCGACAGTAGTTGACGCATCTGGACTATCGGTTTTCGCCTGCAGCGTATCATCCGCAACAACCGCATCACCATTTTCGTTTGGCGAGCCTGGCGTATCCGTAACGGCAGGTACCGACGTCTAAAGCTCCGCGGCCACACATGATGTCCATACGTGCATTAGTTCGCGCTTGTAATTTACGAACTGCTAATAGTACTGGTAAGCCACCCAACGTGCGTCGCAAGTGAGATGCGCCGTGCGCTTCTTGAATGCACGCTGATCGACGCGAGTGATGTGACGGTAATCGAGTGCAGTCGTGTCTGCACGCGCACATCGTCATGTGTGCGGTTCTGGTCGTATTCTCAAATGAGGGGAATTGCTGGTTGCGGCCACGCATTTGGTGGTGGTTCGAGTTTCATGATTGAAATGAAAGGAAATGACAGCTCTGTCAAATAAAACGTCCATGTTGGGTGTTAACGAGCACCTCTTGTTTCTTTCACAAAAATGCACAGTTTTTGGCTACTGTACGAAGTTGGCATTTTTCGAAAAAATAGTGCTTGTATTTGGTTTTACTATTATGCACGTTTTTCTTTGTACGTTGCGTGATTTCAGACATGTTCATTTTGACCTGTGGACTGTTGAGTGTTAATTGTGTTGCTCAAATTACGCTGTAAGTCTATACTCGAGTCTTGTACAAATCCGTACTTGTCGTGTTACTTTACAATGGAACAAGAACTAGGACAACAATTTTTCCAACCTGTAAATTCGCGTGTCCTATTACACTTTTTACTGCAGTTGCATAAACTGTAATGGCATGTTTCTCAGCTACGTTCGAGCTGATCATGATCACAGCGGTCGCGGTTTCGTGCTTCGAGGTACAACGATGTGCGCTTGATGCACGAAGGACGGCTACAACACAAAGCACATGCTACTCCCAACCATTGTGTGCGTTGACAGGCTCGTCTACTACATTCCAAAAATATAACGTGTCCGACGAATCAGTGCTTGATCTGCTCCAGGAGCCCCTGTCGAATGAGCTGCTCGACGTCGACGCGTCGGAGAAAGTGCGTCGAGTTTGCTTCGAGGTTCACGACGCCACTTTCGGTCATGATTTCGCCACAGTCGCGCAGTACGCGGACCTCGACAAACAGATCCTTGGGTGGCTTCGAGTCCTGTTGTTGAGCGAGTATACATACGTGCAGGTAAGTGCGGTTGCATTCTTGCGTACAGGTTTTGTCGGTATGCATACACACACAAAATGCCAGCGCAGCGTTGGAACGTACAGCCGACAGGTCGATCTCAAAGTCCGCCATGTAATCAGTCAGCAATTGGTCGTACGCGTGGAAGAACTGCACTTCGCGCTGGCACAGACTGTGGAAACCGAGAGTGTGATTTAGCATATCGACCGCGCATATGCATATGTGCATATAGACAGGGAACGCACTTTGGTGCAAGCGGTGCGGGGATGACTGTCCCGGTCTCCCACCGCAAGTTCTTGATCTTCTCAGTGCGCTCGTAGCTAAGGAGGGCGTGTGTGTGTATTGTATGCATATAGACGAGTGTGTGTCACGCACGTATCGATACCATTCCAAGCGATGCATCGCGGTACAATCTTGCATGCGAAACGACTGAAACGACAGCAAGAACGTACATGTAGGCGAGTAGACAGCGCTTATTGCGCAGCAGACACTGGTGGCTCACGATCAAGCCGCAGTGGACTGCTGGGTTCTGCTCAATCTCGTCCCCAAAGACACTGAAGCAGCAGTTAAATGCAAGCGACACGCTCGTGCATGAGTCTCACATGACGATCGCACAGCGCACAGCTGTCGTTCTTTAACAGGCGTACAGGATACAATGCGCACCGCAGCTTCTCCATGATCTGCTCGTGCAAGCTCCCGACTTCATCGACGATCTGCCGCACTTGCTCGTCCTGTGCCAATGGCGAAGGTGTTGCGCGTACCAACATAAAGTCAGCATTGGTAGCGATGCACATGGCCACCACAAGCATGCGCAGCGCACGTTGTAGGGCGGCAGCCAGTCGCTGCGCTGCAATTCGCGCAGCAGCTCCTTGGCTTTCGTGCACAGCGCCATTTCCAGTTGTATTGGTGCAGAAGTTGCTGTTGTCGCTTTAACAAGAGCTTCTTACAAACACAAAGTCAAACGATTTAAATTGCCAAACAAAAATTTATGACAACAAACACCAAAACTAGCTTCAAAATCGGGACAACACAGTGCGCAGCTCTTTGCTTCGACTCTCCTACGGCACGGTAACCTCGGGTGTCTCGTCACGACTCGCCCCTACTGCGTCTCCTGCTGCGATCGCAGTTCGACCTGTCACCTCCGCCTTGGTCGTTGAAGGCACTGCATCGAGCTTCGCGTTCAGCGTCGACTCCATGCGCTCGAGCTGCTTCGCGAGCTCCGTAATCTGTTTCGAGTGCGACGTGATCGCGTGGACCATGTGACCTTGTTGATTGCGCAATTGCTCTTGCGTCGACGTCGTCTGCGACAACAACTCCATCAACCGCAGCTCCATCTCGTTCTCGGTCGGACCAGCTGAAGCCGGCGGCGCTGTTGGCGCTGGTGCTGGCGCGGCCGTGGCGACTGGCGACGTCAACATGACTGGCGACGGCGGCGCGACTGGCGCAGGCGCGCGCCGGACGGGCGACCGACTGCTCGCTGGCGGCAACTTCAATTCACTGTACGACGTCGTGCGCTCGAGCTGCGCGATCGCTTGTGCAATCGACGCGTCGTCGTTGTTGTTATTGTTGCTGGCGCTACTCTCAACCACACGCACGGTCGGCACTGGCAGCGGCGACGCTGCAACTGCAACAGCATCTGGCGCAGCGCTTGCGAGCACCTGTTCCAGCGTCTTGAGCAAGCCTCGAACGACCGCTTGGAGCTGCGTGACGACGTCCATGCACGCAAACCGCGCGTGTTTGTCAAACACTTCGATCGCCCCGATCGTGTGACCGTTTGCGAGCGTTAGTGGAATCCCTGCGTAGAACCGGACGCGCAACGTATCCCGGCGCCATGGATTTCCACTGAACCGCACGTCGGCGCTCAGGTCGCTACACACGAGCGGCGCGCCGTTGCGACACGTGTGTGCTGCAAGCGACAGCACGCGCGAACACGGCGCGGCGTCGCTGGGCAAACCGACGTCGCTTAACGAGACAAACTCGTCGCGATCGAGCAGCGACACGACTGCAATCCGGCTCTGCGTCGCAATCGCAGCCATCGAACAGAGTTGCGCAATGCGCTGCGTTGTTGGGGCCGTTGTTGGGGGTGCATCGATCAGCGCTCGACGGAGACGACGGACGCTCTCGAGCCGCGCGAGTTCATTGTCCAGGCTCCGCGCACGTACGAACCGGTCGGCGTAGCCACGGACTTCGAGCGCAGGGTACTGGACTTCCGCGAGTGCGAGCATCGGACCACACGCTTCGTTCATGCACATCTGACATTCTGCAGGTGTGGCAGCAGTAGCAACCGACCCAAACGAATCGCGACGCGATCGTGCATGCGACGCTGTCGCAGACAGCGGGTTGTTGTTGTTCGCAGCACTCGACTGGTTGGACGCCGAGCTCGACGTGCGACGCAAACTGCTTGCGACGACAGCGCCACTCGGCGTCTTGATCTTGTTGGTAGTAGAGCTTGGCGTCGTGACGGACGTCGTGGACGATGCAGAGCTAAAGTACGGCCGCGTGCTTGCGGTAGACGCCGACGACGCAGACAGCAGCGCGTCGGCGCGGCTGCTGTGGGGCGCGGGTGCAGCTGCCGCCGACACGAACGACGCGGCGCTCGTGCGGTCCGCGAGGTCGTCGATGCTCGCGTCGTCGCTGTGATTATCGCCATACAGCGACGTGGTGGCAACCGAGAACGCACGGTCGTAGTAGTCGCTCTGGAGCGTCGCGTTGTTGCTGCTGTGGCCGCCATGCGCACTTGCGTTCATCTTGCAGGCCATGCAGATGCGGATCGCAATCGCGCCTTCGAGCGACGAGTCGACTTTGCGCTTCAGCGAACAGTTCGAACAGACTTCGATTGTACAGACGCGGCAAAAGTACCGTCGACGGAGCGGATTGAAGCTCTTGCCACACAGCGAGCACTTCTTCCCAGCGCGTGCGAGCTGCTGCTCGGGTGGCGACGTTGGCATGCTCGTGTGGCGCTCGAATGCGTGTGGGTGGGCGTGGGTGTGGGTGTGAGTCTGACTGCTGTGCTGCGGGTGGTGGCCGTGGCGATGGTTGTTGTTGCTTTGGTGGTTGTGCTGGCTGTGTGGTTCAGCTGTCGAGCTAGTGTTGTTCCCGATACCGCCGAGCTCAGAGACTGTGGATCGAAAGATCTTGCCAGCTGACTTGATGCTCTTGGCGAGCGGAACAGTCGAGTCGCGGAAGAACCCGCTGGCTGATGTTGCTGTCGTGACGATGTCGTCCGAGGAACCGGACGTCGGGCGGCTGCGGCGACTCGTAGTGTTGCGATCGCCGACAGACTCGGTCGCGGACGACGATGCGGTCGATGAAGTCGACGCGATCGCTGGCGCGTCGAGCGGCAGCGGCGCTTTCGCGCTATCGATAGCAGCAGTAGCGGTTGACGACAAAGAGGGCTTGTCGCGGTCGGATCCCTTCTGGAGGAGCCCGCGGATCATCCGAGACGCGCAAACGCTCGCTCACCTCGCTCGCGATTGCCGCGCTGCTTGCTAGTGTGCTAGACCGGTGGCTAGATGGCCGTGGAAAGACGTGGTCCGCGCTACGTGTCGCGCGCGTCAGTTGCCCCGCAAGCAGACAAGCAAGCAGCAGAGTCCCGCGATCGGGATTTCTCGAATGGCGACACGCGCGCGCAGTGCGGCGTAGAAGTTTTTCGTTTGTCTGGTTGCCTTGTTTGTGTGTCGAGTGTCGAGAGAACGACGTGCATGTGTGCCATTTGTTGTTTGTATGCGCTTGCGTGTACAGGTCTTGCAGGGTCCTGCATCTCCGCAGACTGCTGCCACCATCTGCTGAACAGCTGTGTCATCTGATCGTGGTAAAAGAAATGACAAGGCCGAACATAGAATCAATTAACTTGGTAGCCGCAAAGTAGCATTTTGGTGAATTTCGCCATCTTACTGAACAACGCAAACGTAATATCGGTGAGTTGCGCACATATACCTCATTTACGAGTAGTCCTACTTTCCATCATGGTTGTGGTGTGTAGCATGCGGCGTCACACCTCGACATCCACTTGCTCATTATTGTTTAATGCTTTACATTTACAGGGCAAGTTTTGCACTTGCAACTTTCCCACGTGCTGTTTTGTATTTTGTCCGTGGCAATTGAGACATCATCGATGACGGAGGAGCATGTTTTTGCCACGGATCGTGTGTCCCGAAGATGTCCTGATCAAAATGTGTCGTGATTCTTATTGCGTCATCGTGATTTGCTAGTCGTGATTCTCGTGTCTACTTGCATCTTGTGGTTGTTTTTTGCTGCACGCTTGGCTTGGTGTACACAACTGATCAACACCGATCAACTCGACCAACTTCATGCTCCCATGCCAATTAGCTCTGCGTGATACGCGCAACTGCGCAACTGATGATGATAAAGGAGAGCATGTATGGTAGTGACAGTACGTGGAAAACGACGCATGTTTTCGACGAGTTGATGATGCATAGAAAGGACGCACGACGATCTTGTAAAGTCGCAATCATGTGATACTATCAGCACCAACCCTCCTTGAAGCTACTTGCTGTCCAAATCGATCGCCATGCGAACCGTTCTACTGTAGTATCTCTCAATCCATCCATCTCGTGTGCTCATATCCATCGAGACGACTAGACTATGTAAGCGCCAATCGCTATTCATAGTACTGCATGAGCTTTCAATACAAGTCGCCTGCGTGACCCACAACGAGAGCAACAAATACCTCGACGCCACGACACCCATTTATCTCTAGTCGATTGCATTGAGCACACACGTACCGACGCACTTGCACAAAACCTGTGCAGCAATGGGCATATGCGCGAGTCAATTCTTGAGTGCCGCACGAGCTACTACCTCTACTCCGTGGTCCCTCGTGCCAGCGCTGACCAAAGTCTACGAGATCGACGAGAATGCCGTGCTCGTCGAGCGTCCTCCTGTGACGATCTACAAAGCGCGACACCGTACGAGCAGCGAGTCTGTGGCAATCAAGTGCATCGTAAAACGTCAACAATCCGAGAAGGCATCAGCACTCGGAGGCGACGACTGCTACCTGTGGCAGAACGAGCTCGCGATCGTCAAGCAGTGCTCTGCCGTGCGCCATCCGAACGTGATCGAGTTCAAACAAGTCGTCGAGACACGCACGCATGTGTTCGTCGTGATGGAGTTTGTCGCTGGCGGCGAGCTCTTTGACGCGCTCATCGCCGATGGCGCGTACTCGGAGTGGGACGCGCGGCGACTCGTGAAGGACGCGCTCGAAGCCATCGCGTTTCTCCATGACCGAAACATCATCCATCGGTGCGAGCAATAGTGAACACCCGAGTGCATAAGAGAGCGTCGCTACGAGTGTCGATACGGCTTACTAACAGACTGCGATGGCGTTATGTGGATGTTGCATCGGCAGCGACATCACACCAGAGAACCTGCTGTTCACGTCAAGTGACTCGAAAACAGCGAGCATCAAGGTCGTGAACTTTGCACTGGCGAAGCGCGTTGACGACAAGCAACCACGAATGTCGACACGACGTCGCCATGAACCGACATCCAAATCCAAACCAGCAGCAGCAGCGACGCACGAACAGCTCACGTGGCCGTACTGCGCGCCAGAGATCCTCGCAACGATCCGCGACTTTGCGAGTCGCGTTGACAGCATCCGCCGTACGCGCACTGCGAGTGCTAACGAACTCAGTTGCAATTATATGGATGATACGAGTTCAAGTGGTGATACGACGGCGACATTTGCAGCGGCTATTCACAATGTCGCGACGAACTTCCCATTACCTCCACTGGCATCCTCCGTAACACCAGACGCATTGACGCCACAACCGCCTGACGTGACTGCCAAGTGCGACGTCTGGAGCATCGGGATCGTCTTGTACGTGCTGCTCAGTGGCACACACCCGTTCGACGTCGACGGTCGCCAAACGCGTGACCAGATCGTCCACAACATCTTGCGTGGGAAATTTGCGATGAGCGACACGAGCAGCAACTGGCGCACGATCTCGCGCGAAGCGAAGGAGCTACTGACGCTGCTGCTGGCAGCTGATCCGCACAAGCGACCGAGTGCTGCTGAGGCACTTGCACATCGCTGGTTCAGTTGTCGTGACACGCCGCGCGCGCCGCTCGCAGTCTCGGTCTCCGATGGTCTCGGACAGTACCAGCGCCTCATGCGCAAGAAGTTCCGCGTACGTGCTTGTATGTGTCAGAGTGTGCAAACAGATTGGATGCTCGGGTGGTGCGTGATATGTACCACGTGCTGACTAATTGTGTCGTATCCACACAGACAAGTGTGATCGTCGCGATGGCGGCCGACACGTTCCGACGCAGTCTCAAGAAGCATCAGGATGCGTTCGCGAGTGTATTGGCGAGCGAATTGCAAGATGACGACAACGACCCGAGTGTGGACGATGCAGCTACGAGCAATGACGAAGACAGTGCTGGGCGTACGAGTCACATGGAGAACTGTGTGCACGACGCCGAGCGCACGGAGAGCAACAGCAGCAGCAAACGGCAAGGAGAAGTCGAGCGAGACACTGATGAGTTGCCGGTTGTTGGACAAACGTCCGTGTTGGGTCGTCTCTTTGGTCAGCTACCATCGCCGTCCCAGCAGCAGCAGCATGACGAACATCAATATGATGCAAGTGCCCTGGACGCAGTTGCGAGTCTCGAAGACGTCGAACTGGAAGCACGTGATGCGAGTGAGCCAGTTTGAGATGCCACGTAAAGTCGACTCGAGGCTGTCTACTTTCCCTAAAGTAGACAGCCTATCACACAGCGCTAAAGACATGCACTTGCGTCAGGCATGTTTGGAAAGAGCAAGACATACGAAATCAGGAGTCAGCAACATCGTCGTTCAAGCATGCTCAAGTGGTCGTCGCTACTGTACAATGGTTGTGACTACTGTAGGAAGTCGATACAGATCGCGAGCACCAACTGCGTGCATGTGCTTATGGGACTTTAACACCTGGCCACTTTGATCGTCAATGCTCGAGGAGAGATAGCTTCGGAGCTTCGAGAGATATCTCATGAAGGTCGTTTTGATGCGCACGTTTGTTGCCATTTTCAGCACGTAAAAACGCGTGCCAGAGAAGGTATTAGGAATATAAATATCGAGTCGCTGACCAATCAGCGAGCAAGTCTAAGAAAAAACTGGCTCGATATTTTTTATGTGCACAAAAACTCACCATTTCCAAATCTTCTCCAGCGGACGCGTGACCTCTCGATTGAGAAGCGTACGTTATGGCGAAAGATATGACGAAGGACACGTCGCCTACAACGGCCACGCAGCCTGCGAAGGCGACGGCGACGGCACCACCCGCTTCCCCTCGCAAACCACCGGTAGCAACACCGGCAGCATCGTCGTCGTCGAAAGCCACCTCCAAATCCAAAACGACACGCCTGCTGTCGCTCTCGGCGCTCGTCGTGCTCGCTGCTGCACTTATCGGCGCAAGTCAAGATGACGTGCTGTCGCATCTGCCCTACCCTGTCGCTGCCAGCGTCTCGCGTGCACTGAACGCAGCGACCGGCAAAGGTGCGATCATCGGCAACTTTAGAATGCCGGACAAGTACCACACGGACCTCGTAGCGATCGCTCCACGGGAGCTCGTGTCGACCGCGCCGGATGCGTGTCCTGCTGCAACGACAGGGGACTACGTGCCGCGCGTCCTCGGCACTGGTGCACTCGTGCACGTACAGCACGCGATGAACGACACGGCGCTGCATTCTGCGACGACGCAGCTGTTCGTCCTCCTCAACGGCCGCAACGACGGCTTGTACGTCGCATGGAACGGCGACGTCGCCTGCCTCGGTGCTGCAGCACAGTATGCCGCCATTGCGCTTGGCGCGGACACGGACGTCGTAGCGAACGGCGTGCGGCTGTTCTCGCAGCTCGGGTATCCAGTCACAACTGCTGCGGAGCTCCACGCGACGCGCAACATCGTCCACGTTCTTTTGGACTTTCAGCTCTGGCAATGGCCTGGCATCACGAAAGGCTACGTCTACCACCTCCCAGATGGCGTGACGCTCACGACCGTGGGCTTGCGGCCCAAGGTGTTTGACGTCACCGGTGCATTCTCTGCGGCCGACGCAAAGCAGATCATGGCGCTCGGTCAATCGTCGCTCGACCGGTCGCGCGTCGACGGCAGCAACTCGTCGAAAGTCGTCAGTGGCTCTCGGACGAGCCACACGGCATTCTTGGACGACGGTGCGTTCACGCGTGACTTTCGCCACCGGTCGGCGGCGATCGTGCGGCTCCCAAGTGCAGCGTACGCCGAGCGCCTGCAGCTCGTACGATACGCAGCTGGCGAGTTCTACCGGCAGCACCTCGACACGTTCCACTCGCGCGAGTTTCTCCCAAAAGGCTCTGGCGAGTACACGTTTGAGGATTATGAGACGTGGGCGACGTGGGCAGCAGCGAAACTCCGGACATTGTCGACATCTGATTCTGATTCTGAGTCGACGCTCCCAGCTGAGTTTCAAGAAGGCGGCGCGTTGTTTCCCGACCCAGCAGACGACCGCGTGTTCCCAAATGCGTTGCTCCGTACGTTCCACGCATCGATGACTGCGAGCAACATGTTTACGGCGCTGTTTGACGCCGACTGGGCGACGTGGATCCAAGAGAACGTCGACAAGAACGCTGCTGGCTTGCTGCCGGTGCTGTTGGCGGCCGACAACCGACGCAAGTATTTGCCGTGGATCATCCAGGCGTGGGAAGACAAGCTTGGACGGCCGGGTGTGCACTATACACTCCCGAAGAAGCCAGTCCACGGCGTGTCGCACCTCTTCTACTGGATCCGGTGGGTGAAAGAGCGCATTGCGTATATGGGCTCGAACGCGCCAGCGCTCGCCCAGCCATCCGGCGAGTTGTACCCAAAGTTCACAGTCGCGTTCCAAGAACAGCTCCTCGGATTTGTCTTGGACGATTACTCGGAAAGCGTCTTGACGCGCTTGACGACCGCCGAGTGGTATGCGTGGATGGTCGAGAACCGCGGCCGCAATCACGTGCTCGTCGGCGTCCTCGAAGCGTTTCCAACCGTGTTGGAGCTCGCGATCCAGAGCTGGGAGTCCCGCGTGCGGGCAGACATTAACGATGCGCCGCAGCTCCACTATACAAAGCCAACGTACGTCAAGCACTTTCACCCACAGCGGTTCGTCACGTTGTTTCTGTACTTGACGAACGAGACGAAGGTCGGCGGTGAGACCGTCTTTCCGTTCTCACTCGATCGGTACTCGGACGAACCCATTGAGCGCACGGGCATGGACGAGTGCTCGACCGGCCTCGCGGTACCACCACGGGGGCTCCATGCGTCGCTGTTCTATGTCCAGACGCCCGAGGGCGACACGGACGAGATGAGTCGCCACGGCGGGTGCCCACCGCACGACGGGATCAAGTGGGGCGCCAACTCATTCATGTGGGACTCGGACGCCGATGAAGGCGCCGACTTGTGGACGACCAAGTGAGTGAGGCACAAGAGAGCGAGAAAGAGGGAGTGTGTATACTTGTGTGCATGACAAGCAGACGTATGGATCAATTAAATGATCGATGGCAGCTCGTGGTTTCGGCTTCGAATATCTACAAATGTCCTAACAAATGTTTGAGCTCATGCTAATTTAGTTATGAAGCAATCGTGTCTTGAAAAGGTCGTAAACATTTCGCATGTTAGTATTATTTTTGGTCATTCAAATCTTAAGACCAAAAATATACCATATGATTCTTCTTGAGCTACAACTCATACTCATGCTTGATAAATTTGGTCGTGATTCTGACTTCTATTAAATTCGTGTCAGGTGCAGGTGCTACACCGCTCCACAGGTTAATAGATCCACATACATTTGGTGTCATATCTCAGCCGCCAATGGGAATTGGTCGACGCTATTTAGATATGTGGTTCGCTCTGTCATTTGGAGCAGAAAGCTGTTTTACCATGTCGAAAAACGCGTTCTAGCACACAGCTGCCATACCAAAACATGAAACAGCTGTTTTGGATTGCAGAATGACTCAGCAGTACGTGAGGTTTGCGATAAAACACACATAATCAATCGAATTCATATTCAATTTCATACAAAAATGATACAATAGCACCACACATGAGGGAGAAAACGATATATATATAGCGAAAGCAGACATGCACATGTTGCCAAGTGATGAGCAGCAAGCGGCGCATGTGTATGATCTGCGGAGGCGCGCCAAGCGACATTCGTTTACCGAGCGACGTAAGCAAAACTGTCCAGGACTTTGAACATTTGTCTTGCCTTGCTGACTTCAACTATTTGTTTACCTCGAAAATGAACTTTTATGAAAAACAGCTGTTTCGTAGCTGATCTAACGAGCCTCCATTTAAGCGCTTCATAATGTCCTAGCGCAATCACAAATTCTTGAGTCAATGTTATATCCTACAGGCAACATTTCTTCAATTTAGATTATTTAAAGCTTGATTGAGTGCTCTCGATTTTTTAGGACTTGTCTAAACAATACACAAAATGCATGCACCACTATGAGGACAATTGAACATCAAAAGAAACGCTGTGACGATTGCACTCGTGATTATTTGTACTATTATACAGGGTGTTACGATTCGGTGCTTGTGATTTTCTACGATTATCTATATTTGGTGCTCGAAGCTGCATCACTAAGCTCGAAGCCGAGAGCTACGTGACTCCATTCGCATTAACACGAGCTGTCTTTAGTTGTGTCACTATCATGGACACTCTTGACAACAATGACGTGGATGCATTCCGTACGAATGATGACACGCGTGGTGGTGGCATCGCGGACATCCCACACTACATGCTGCCCAACTTCTCGTCGATCTTGCCCGAGTACGCAAACGCCGAGACCGACCAGATCCGCAACGCATTCGCGACTGGGAACTACACGTCGCTACAGAAGCTCCCGGGTCGACTCGCTGCAAACGCGATCAACCAGGCGCGATATGAGCAGATGGACGAGAATCGCCTCTCGCAGCAGCCGCGCATTGCCAAGATCGTGACAAAGAGCGGGTTGTTCAACCAGTTTGAGTACGCGCCGTCACGCTTCGGTCTCGCAGAAGAGCTTGCACAGCTCGAGCGCCTGCAGTCTGAGGCGAAGCGCACGGAGATCAGCGGCCGCGACTTTGTGAGCTGCCCAGACGGCCGCAAGACGAAATTCGAGGATGCGTTCGGCGACCGCGGATTCCGGTACCCGCACCTGTTCGAGCCGTACCCTGACACGAGAGATGACGACAAGCACCGTAAGTGGCTCGACGACAAGAAGATTTTGCACGGCGCGTTCGTGCCAAGCGGCGCGCGACTGCCAGTCGACGCAGTGACACGCAAAGTCGTGCCAGAGCTACTAAAAGAGCTGCATGAAGTGATCGACGGCGACTGGGAAGGCACCAAGTTCACGGTCGCTGTCACGGACGACGAAACGATCGCAGTGCGCTTTGAGACTGCGGCGCTCGAGTGCGAGCGCGGACTCGTCGCGTACATGAACGTGTTTGTGCGCAGTCACCGCGTGGCGAGCAAGTACCACCTCGAAAAGGTCGCCGAGGACTGGAACACAAAGCCTGGCGACGGCGGGATCTACTTTGTCTTCCGTCCGCCATGGGTCCGCAATCGCTCGAAAGACCTCATCGTGTTTGTCAATAACGCGCACCGTAGCAAATGAAAGTGATCAGGAGATGGTCGGAATATTAGGACGAGGTAAATATGATGCGCTTAGGACATGCAGTAAACGTGATTGTCAGTACGCAAGGAGATATCTGGGATATGGAATGCATAGGACGCATAGGACAGTAAAACAACTACCTGAAAGTATCATTAGGACGATTTTAGAAATGTCCATGACAACCAGAAATTGAAATGTTGTAATCAAGAACACAATATTCAGGCAAAACAGAGTATCGTTTTATAAACCTCCTTAGTGTGACAACACTGATCATTTCGTTAAGTGCTCATGTTATCATGCATACAACAAATCAAGAACATCCAGTTTAATAGTTTCGATATAGCTACGACAAGAAGTGGACACATAAAACCTTACGGTACTAGAATGGACTATAACGACAATAACATATTACTCATGCAAGACACGCAAAAATACTTGTCTATTTATCCATTCCATCAATCATTCAGCAATTTGTCTGCAACGGATGCTGACCAGTGCATGCAGGTATACACTACTGTATAAAACAGCGGAAATATCAAGAACACGCGCGAATGACACAAGGTAGTTCACGTTGTGATTGTATTTTTGCATGACTTTATAATTTAGGCATCGCAATGCTGGTGTTACTACAGACAACACACAGTAGAAACACACAGATGTGGAACAATTACATTGTGAAAACGCACGGTTTTATCGCATAAAAATACCTAAAAACGCTCACAGTTGTGGAGCATATACGCTAAACACTTCAAACAGCAAGACAGTATATCTAAGGTATCATTATGTTCAACTAAAATGTATAAAATAGCTATAAGTATTTAAATTATTTCATAAACATTAACTGTTATTAAACGTAGCACATCTTTAGTAGAGGTATTCGATAAAATGTAAAGCAATAACGTTCTCAACATTGTAAATTTGTTTAACTGATATTTTTAAACGCGCGGTACATTTGTGGTTCACAATGTGTGCGTTGTATGTACGCAGCAATACGACACAGTTCTTATGGAAGTCTATTTTTAATCACACATGTCATTCATATATATATATGGGCTTCGTGGTCTGGAGTCTGGAGGTGTATTTTTAGCTAGCTATTTACTTCTCAGGCTCATTAAGCAATGAAGTTTTGGGTTTAATGATTAAATACACACGAGGTTTATGATACCAGTAGCCTTGAGTGGATGGAAAATGTACTCACGCTGATGTATATATACACAATCATTACAGCAAAACTTGTCAACCATGCCGCAGTTCACGAAGCACACTCAAACTACATTCGCAAACAAGTGAGTCTCATTGTCATGCACATGAACGCAGGTAATGAATTTTAGTGTCCTTTTTGTGTGTGTGCCTGGTGCATCGAATACACATACACTATTACTCTATCGTTGCATCTGTCAACAGTGCTGCTTGAGCAGGTTCGAATCGATATATGGTAGCTTCAGATACAGCAACAGGTAGAGTCTATCGCTCTGAGTAGTACGTACTTGGTACGAATGAACAACATGTACTCGTATGTACAGTATGATTTGTCAGTATTGTGCAACTCCTGTGATGTTTTGTGATGATCGTGCATTTTTTCTCACAAGTGCATATAAATACAACCACTGTAGATCAATGCCAAACTCCATAGCACGCGCAAGATAGTTGCGTTCGTTGCGGTTGTGGTTTATTCACGTTGTTCTAAGCACTAGGTTCTTTTACTCTCGCTTCGTCAACGATCGCGACCCCGCGCAACGGTCGTGATGAAAATGGTCGAAGAGTAGTTGAAATGGTTGATGAGCACGCAAAATATCGCGATTCTCGTGTGCACGAAGAAATGGTCACATGAACCAAATGATTAGCTCCTGTACGATCTTCCAGCAGCAACGTCTTGCATGTTTTATGTTACTCGCAGTCAGCGTTCTTGCACCAGATGAAGTTGTGAGACAGCGGGACTTTGTCGTTTATTGAAACACATCAAAGAAGATAATGGTAGACATTGAACGACATCTTATGGTTCACTTAACGTTTCTGAATTCGGAAGGTAACGTATGCTTATTGCATTACTTGGGCGAGTCTGTTAAAGTTGGAGCCTGTACTGCCAGCTCGTCCATATCACATTATATGACTGCTCTGCATCAAATCAAGAAATACGACATTGGTGGGCATCCGGTACCCGAGCGCCAATCCATTTCTCGGCGCTTTGATCTTTGCAGTTCATGTAGACGCTGTGTTTGTGGTTGATGAAATGATATTCCCGCTCGACACTAAGTCGCAGATACCAGCAGCAAGGTAATATTATTCCTACAAAGAACAATTACGGGTTGAGCGCACAAATCGAAAGTGGCGACACGTGTCACATCCGATGTTTGTTCTGTGGATGGCCTGCATCAGTCCACGACAATAGATCGTGATAGCACATCAATTTACCGATGGTAGAAAGACATTTTGCTAAGAATAATTTCTACTAATTCCGCGTATCAAGCATTAAAGACAGTTATTCCTGCGATAACACGTGCTCGTTTGCAAGCGCTATCGAGCGAGCACGAGAATCTGAACATGGCGCTCGCAAAAGTACGGATCGCAAGCATGCAATGCATTAGTCGGCTAAATGGACGATCGCAGCACCATCGCGGCATACGTGCGTTGCTCGTGAGCGTAATGGACGATAATTAGTTTGTTGTACAAATTCATGTAGCATGCATCTGTCACAATTCTATATGTGACGACGCAGTGGCTTCGTCGTTGATCGAGGGAGACGGCGATGAAGAACAAAACGACACAGACGACAACGAGCAAAACTCGCAAGAGAACGATGTTCGCAACTTCATAAAATCCTGCTGGATGCTGATCAAATCTAATTACTCGATATTTGAAATGAGTGCAGCAATCACTCTTCTATGAGAGCCTTTATCGTTTCGTTGCTTTCTCGCATATGCAAAGCATCATTAGAAGCCAGTTTGACAGCAGTTACCTGCGCGTTTAGCAAGCGCAAATATGCGACGTAGAGTATTTATCACGATCTTACTTTTGCGTAGGTATATTCATGCGTGCTGCGTCGGTTCAATTTTTCGTATTTCTGTCTATTTCCTTACTTTGATTGTACCAACCGTCCGCTTTTCTGTCGTAATAAGCCTGCAGCTTTGTGAACTTCACGTCGATTCGTTCATTCGCGCCTTTGCGCTTCGAGCTTCGACCCAATATTGGCGATGTGGTCACATCATAGTTTTCAAGCTCGTCGGCGTCGAGGAGGATTGACATCGATCTGGTCGTTGTTGTCAACGTCGAGGAAAATGCTCGCTAGCTTACCCATTACACCTAGCGGTTCATAGTATGAATTATGGTCAAATTTTTTAGGCAGCAACTTTGAGCGCAATCGCATCACTATACCTGTACCAGTCCCAATTGTTAAGTACACTAAGTCCTTAAACGGCGACTCTATCGCTGCGATGTTCCTGGTGACGTCCATAACGCCTCTGTTCTTGATACCAGCGTCGACCAATCGATCCACAATGCCACCTGCAAGCGTATACTTTGACAGACTGCACGCGTTGTCTCCATCGCAGAACCGTCGCGCTTTTGCTCCTTGCATTATTTGGCTTTACGTGACTTGGCTCCGTTTACGATCAGCAGAAAGGCAAAGGCTTTGGCAAGTACAATCCAGCCAATCAATTCATTTTGCACCGACTTGCACATGCTGTCAGAACTGGCACTTACTATTTTTCCTTTGGTCATAATTTTGATAGGTTCAATGATATGTGCATGACTTCAGTTACAGATTTCTCAGTGTTCGCAATAGTTATGTACTATATATAGCATGCTAATAGTTTACGTCAATAATCTGCTATGCAATACATACTTTTTGTTGGCAAAAAGCACCACCAAGGATACGTCTTGTTTACTGAGTTTATGTTTGCACTTGCCCTGATTTACATGTATTCGTTACTCAAACGTATTTTCTAAAAATATCCCCAATAATAACATGTGCATCTCAGTAATATCTGCCTATGCAATACTTCAAATGCATGTGTTGTAGCATCTCCACAGTCACGAAGAAATACACCGACATGACATGAAACAGCTATTTCATCAAAGATATTTATACGACCAGTATATTGTAAGCTACAACAGTTTTGGCAATTAGGTACAGCTGTTGCAGAGTTGACGAATTGTATTCGGGTCGTCGTGATATATGTAGCTATACGATTCGTTTTTTGTGTGCGTAAGGCAAGATGGTACGTTCAAGTGATACCTACATGTTGTAATGCACAAGAAACTTGCTTGCTTCGGCTAGCACTGAAATAGCTGGCCACTGCGTTACGTAGCCTTTAGAAACTCAAATGACCGGGAAACTGCCGCGGTTAACTATTTAACGTGATTCTACAATAGTAATTTCAATTTAATAAAATTAGCATCGGAAATATATCTAGAATAGTAACTGACAAGCCCGCGACGCTGATAGCCGCAGTAATATTGCACACTACTACCACAAGAAGACACTGACACAACGGACTGCGTTTCCTTCAATCACTGACGTAGTATTGCATAAAGCACTAGCGAAAATATCGGTGATTTAGTATGCTTTAATGCGTAACACTCATGCATCATCGATATACGTAAATAATACCAAACAGAGCACCTTTACAATCAACTGCTGTAATTAATACTGTCGTTTTAGCCGATGCTGGTAAATAAGTTCTACCAGCCAACGCTCATCGATACGCGATAACTAGTACATCCTCGCTATTCATATCTATACTTCACTCGCACTACTCGATACAGTAGCAACTAGTTTGACGCCCCGTCTACACCCCGATGACAAGTAGAAACGGGAGTATTATAAAATTCAACAGGAGTAACGAATTTGTGCTGCACGGTCATAACAACCTTGCCTGAAAGTGCAAGCTACGCCCATATTGCTCGTCGGCATAAAGATCACAATGTAATCGTAGTCGCTGCGATCGTCGTGTGATGTTGACAGCGCGTGTTGCAGAGAAAGGATATCAGAAGTGGTGTCGCGTGCTGTTCTGTTGCGTCTCTTGCTTTAATACTTTTCACCTCCAGCTACTCTGAACTCGCTTCGCTGGCATCTTACGCGCTGTTTGTTATTCAAAAGCGTTCAGTTTCTTGATGTGTAAACACAAACTAGCATACAAACACGGATTCATGTCTGCAGAATCACGATTTACATACATGTACCAGAGCAATCTCGAATGCAAGACTACGTAAATGAGTGCTGCAGGATCCAAAATTAGAAAGCAAGTTGATTTCTAAGAGTCAAAATCTGAGATTCTTGATTCGATTTAAATAGAAAAAATGTTGACTTTTCAAAATCAGCCCCGAACCAACGAAGCCAGCGAAATTAGTCGTCCTCTCTCGAACTAGTTGAGCTATTGACACGTGAAGAACAGAATACTTGTTGCAGTCGTCTACCTCGATGCACTCGTGCATCACACATTAATGTAAGAGGAAGGTGTCGTTGACGACACTGAGCCGAAGCTGCCAATATGCGTCTATCTCAACTCAAATGATGTCCTTACACTACAGGTCACTGCTTGAAACTGCCAGATATAAATCGCATGGGGAAGAGCAAGACCGAGGGCGTTAGCTCGGCTGAATGAACAGGGACACGGTGCAGACTACAGCTGCCATTGTAGCCTAAAAAGTATCCTCGGACACGCTGTCTGGTGAGTCGTTCTTGTGCTGTGCGTTCACATAGGCTCCGGCGTCTCTAGCGCCGGAGTAACAAACCTTAATCGCGGGGACGACGTACCGCTGGAAAATGTGACTATTTGTGGTTCGGCTAACATTGATCATGTTGCAGGATAATCTTAACTGCCAGCCGATTGGCGCTGTTACGTAGCACCCATTTTTAGTAACAAACACCCAGACGCGTATTTTACCGTCAACTTGATGTGCCGTGCTTGGCTCAATTGTGGCCTAATCACGGCGGCGAGCATTATCACGTTTTTTGCTTGACAGACGTGGAAGCAGCTTACCTGGCTCCACGTAGCAAGCTTTTAGAGAAGTGACCACAATCAGCTTGTCTATGAGTACCACTTCCATCATGACATTGAAGTGGAGCGTGCTTGCGCGGAGGTAGATTAGAAGTGGACTCAAGACATTTTTAACGACTGGCGTCTATCAATAGCGAGCACTCGACGTTGGTCATGGCGGCGATACCTCCTTTCTACTGCGCCTCTGCGCGACCAATTGCCACTCACATCGAAGACGCACCCAGATCGCAATTCCTGCTCAGCAGCGGAAAGGATCTGTGGCTATTTGCGGAAGCTCTTTGTCTTGCGGCCGGCGTTGTATACTTAGGAAAGCTACTTGAAAAACTCGGTTCGTGGCGTCCTACGTCCTCTTTTTTCGTGTGCGAACGTCACGACGCTATGGTTCAAATGTGATTTGACAGATGCTGTACAGTGAGGGCTCTATCTGTCGATTTGTGCAGCAAGATAGCGACGACGTCATGCGCTGCTCAGTTGTGAATCATTTTTTTCATGGTATGGGTAGGGTCCACGCATTAGAAATTGCTGAGTTATGGGTCTACCATATATCATGTCCACGCACTGGTCACAACTTCGTGGCGTTGCAAAATCGGGCTCGCAAATAAAACGCACTAGATCGGATAAGACGGAGTTTGTAATTTGCTTAATACGTGCACAAGTTATACGAAAACTGAATATATTTTCCCACTGTTACAATTTAGTAGTATGCGTACTTGCTTACTGTGGCTAATTAATTTTATTGTCAATGTTGTATATAACAAGTACATCGTCAACCGACTCACAAAAGGGACGCGATATTGAATATATCATTTCAATTTGTAATTCCATTATATATAATCCATTTAAAGTACGAACATGTTCTAGACGAGCTTTAGATTTCTATCACGGAGACGTACACCGATGCACGTGTGACCTTTGAGTCGTTGCTAAATGCTCGCATTAAATACAGTACGTAAACGGGACAATTATATAACAATATATATGTAATTACTTCTTCGTTGTGAATCTTCAGTCGTTCTTGGAGCAGATTGCAAGAATTTCTACCGGTAGTCGAATTCGCATAATTGATTTAACGCAAAACAACACATCGTACTTGATAGAAAATGTGATCTACCAAATGAATCAAAGCAAGTGAAACCGATATATATAGTATCGGCAGATGGATCCACAACAAGGTTTAAAAATAACGAATCAATCGTAATTCTATTCGACATACTAAAGATAGCAGTTGTTTGCCATGACCAGATTTTGACAAAACGAATAGGCCAGAATGTGGAAGTATTGAATATGCTATTGCATTGAGTCTGTGGCAATTCATTGTCTTGTAACATCGTGTGGCTATCACTCTCAGAGGTGTCAGCGTGTCTTGCATCACCATACTGACGAAGCTAACATGGATCATCGCGCGACACACACGAAACTGTTAACACGGTAAGCACGAGTTGCTTGCGCTACGCAGCGGCTCGCATTACTCAACGTCAAACGCGACCGACATGCTCGCAGATCCGACAGCCGCTGTGAACTCGCACACCACCACAATTATTGCGTTGTTCTAACAAGCGCTGATGTAGTTCATAGATCATTAGCGATGCCGTTGGCATTGTCTATTCATTCGTGCGTAATATTCATACATCATCGACATATATATAGAAATCTACACGAGCACCAGTGATATCGTGTAAGTCGAGGTGACTAGCGATATGACTTACTTTTTCGAATGTATTACCGCGTGATATTCTTGCATCGTAAATACATAATTGAACGAACAATAAACAGTATATACTCATGGGCAACTGATATATCTCATCATGTCGACACACTCGAACCAGTACATCTTCACTTAACATGTATATGCGTTAATCGCACTAGCACAAGCCATGCATTCCTATCAAGGCCAAAGCACGACAACACCCGGTAGAGACTTCAATACGCAAGCACTTCAAAGTTGACCGGAAAGCAAAAACGTGCACAGTGGAGTCAAACCAAATACTGCATGCGAGGAAAAGCGATCGCGCACCTACAAATGAAGCCACGCTTGTACAACTATCGACATCGCTTCTGTGTGTGTTCTGGGATTGCTTCCACCTCGGGCTCATGCGTACAATTAAAACAGAAAACACCACTTTTGCAGCATTGCGAGAAATCTACACCCATCATGGCGTTGTGCATGTTTGCCATTTTTTCCTGCGACAATTTCGAGCGACTCCAACTACACTCGTATAAGCAACGTCGACTTCTAGACGAAAAGCGAGCGCAGATCCTCCAACCAACGCTTGTCAATAACGCCGCCATGAAATACAACAGTGCTACAATGGTGCGTGTGCTGATATTTTGATGAGAGGCGACTTGTGTTTGCACTGCTGTTCGCCATGTGATCTGTACAGACGGCTGAAAACGACGTAGCGCTCCTATTTTCGCGTGCTGTTGCTCTAACATCTGCTGCTGGTGAGTCACGACTACTTCTGTAACTCTAGTATTTGTTTGCTGCACACCGTGGTGCTGCTCGAGTTTGTGCGTGTGTACCGACATCTCAGAAAAGGTCTCTCGCCGAGCACATGATAGTCATGTCATAGCGCCGCTCAGTGTATGTCGCTGGTATCATCAGACTGCACGGACAACATTGGAAGTGTGTTCAAGTTGTCAAACACAAACCGATGATGAAATATAGAGATGCTCTATCGTGCAAGTAGCTCGTTTATGCGTTGTTGGTGCGCATACAATGACTTTGCTGACAGGCAACCGTGCCATCATATTAGAGCAATTTACTAGCAACAGGCGCATGTACAAACAAGACATCTTTCACGTAATTAACGTGGTGGCGCAGCAAAGCTGTGGTGAAGCGACGCTGCATTGGTGCGCTCGGTTCGCAAGTGTTCGTGGCAGCGGCAATCTAGGCGCCTGACGTCCATTGCGACGACTTGCTGCTCGTGCTGCTCCTAGCGCGATGGATAGTCTCGCCCGCCCGGTACCCACCCAGACCTGTTGATCACTGTTGACCGACTGCGCTATATGCTCCATATATGTATTGACACCTTCCATCGCACAACGTACGTGATGCCCCAAATTTCTAAGATTGGCGTCGTCGCTCATCCCACCGTCTGGAAGGCGAGCTCAATTTGGTAGTTAATCTGGGCTTGCAGTCGTCAACATCAATTCGAGCAGACGGGTAATGTAGGCAGCAACGTTATCGCTTTGCATAGTCTTCAACCTGACTATGGTAATCACATACTCATTCGAGCATTAGGGATCGCTCGCAAGTTGTGCTGCAAGTCGTGAATAGGGTTGAGCTCGTAATGTCAAGCTGCAGCAAGTGAAAACGCATTGTGTCCTTGCTTTGTATCTTTCGCCAAGTGAGCTCAAGCAAATGCACGATGTCCATTGTAACTGCTGATATCGAATGTTTTATCATCGTCCAACCTAATCTCATTATATTGCGAGCACCGTTCTGTTGTTTAATAATTTGTTTTTACCAAGAGCAAAGAGACGCAGCGTGAGCCCCTAAAGCCTGCAAATGTCATCAATGGCGCCTTGTGTTGTAGTGGCGGCCCATCTTGAATAACTTTTGCGGATTATCGCTTCGACATTTTATTGAGCAGCATTGTGTACGCGTCCTTTTCATTTTGCAAAAAATCGGCGCCGACGTGAGATCATCAAGCTCGCGCTATAGAGCAGCCGATATCAGCGACGACGTATAGGAACGCAGCGAACTTTCCAACGAGGTTCAAGCGACGTACTTTTGCAAAGCAACTTTACTTCCAAACCTCCATCGCTAAATACTCTAAAAAGTGCAAACTTATAATCGCGGAACTCGCATGCATGCCCACCACAATAATCTACGCGTCGTTCTTGAAGACGTGGAGCGGGGTACTCGTGGCATCCATCATTGTGCTCCGATATGATGTTGGGTCTGTCGAGCAAGTTTAAATGTGATCAATGGAAGCTATATTTTGTTTTTGGTGTATATACTATGTTGCTGATATTGTAGAAGCATTTAACATATGTATCTGACAGTCCGAATTGGGACAACTACAAATTAAATTTCTTATCAAGAAAGAGCGATGCCCAATTAAAAAGAAATGTTGATATACATATAGATAACTACACTATCGCCAACGAGATACTGTTACATGTTAAAATAGGTAAACGTCAATGAACATCGTCCAGCTAAAATTTGTGTTTTTTATTGTAAATGCTTTTATTTTAAAAGTACTATTACCATATGAGTTGTATTTTTCTGCCGCTATCAACATTATTTAGTCCTCATTTCTAAGGTTTTCTACAATGACTGCATTTAGATACCTGCGGATCTATTTGATATTGGATCTTTTATGTGGAAGTTATACCTTGTTTCACACTATTTTATTGCAGGATAATATTTACATGCTTGCTCATGTTTACACTGCTGTAGAAGTCGTATTAGTACTTATATGTACATATTTAATGAAATGCGGTTTCGTTAACGCGTGTAATTTAATTAAATCAAAAGTTGCTCATATAACATGAGAAAATGAGTGCATGCATTTGAGTCAATGTTTGCATTGGGTACATATTCACATACGTTCCAGTGACGAAACCAAAACGTACATGTGATTTACCTACTCAATACATGGCGACTTGACTTGACAAATCATGCAGAACGAGGCAATCATATTCACCATCATACTGTACATACAACGCAATAAACATGTTTGCAATTTTTGTTGCAATAACCACTTTTAATGAATTGCGAGAAATATGATAGCTTTAAAGAATAGAGTTAAGACATTACACATTATAAACTACACTATACATACCATTTTTTAACGCATATCATCCATGCACTCTACACGTAGAGATTAAAAGGCATTTTTATTTAAAATATGAATAATGTAATTTATGAGGGTTGACGGTTTTGACTGCGTGTTGTACAAATATGCAATGTGCGATATATTCTTGCTTCATCATCGTTCGAGAAGTCAAATTGAAAGAGTAAATTTTAACAAATGTAATGTAATCACGAGGGAACTCTGTAGGGAAGACTGTTTTACAATTTGAGATTTTTTACTTGCTCCATCATCGTTCGAGAAGTCAAATTATAGATCAATGTGTTTACTCACTTTGTCCAATCCATATTGATGGTAAAACTTTCTGAACCGCTGGCTGTGACTCACACTTATTCCACTTACAGATCTATTTGTTTACTCACTGTGGTGGTATGTCCCAACCATATTGATTGTGAAACATTCTAAACGCTGGCTGTGACTCACAATTGTTCCACGATAGATATGTTCTTGTACCACGCGATTTGTAATTGTCTTTCTATTTGCAATTTTATTGCTGCTTGACATTAATTTAGCAGTGAAGTCAAGACTGAACTGTTTGAATGAATCTTTGAAAGTTGTGCAAGGACATCAAAGTATCTAACGAATCGTAACACGCATGAACATAACTTGCACATGCATGAATTAGTAAACTTAATTTATATCATCAGTTTGGGTAAAGCAGTATATATCGGTTTAGGTTGATCTGGATAATGTTAAATCGTTATACACGGTGTCTGTATATATATGAGAAAATGTTTAATGGTCGTTTTACATACTGTAAATACAGTACACATCAAATAAGTGGAAATGCTTACGAACCTGGAAAACTCTTTGTAGTATATATCGGATTCTAAAAACGTGTTTTAGTCGTGAACAAACATGTTGCACAGACACACGAATATATCATTGGCTGAATCAATATTACACGCCAATTTGAGTATCATATTATGCATTTAAATACTAAACATACGACTGATACTTCAGAATTCTTTCTCTCCTTAGCACTGAAAAGGCAAATTCTACACCGTCACCGATGCAACATTTATGTCGTCGACGAACCCAATTTGTTTGATCTTGACTTTATAAAGGCAAGTACGCAGTGAAGTGAGCGATCGGGTACTGTAGTAAGCGACGGAGTGCAGAGTGAGCAGATGCAGACTTCGTGGAATGTTCTCACTCATGAAATGTTAGGAAAGCAAATTTGTTTACAAATTTCTTATCAGCTCTGATTTAACATTATTGTACTCGACGTTGAACTTGTAGTAAGTGCGAGGTTGGCTGCGAGTCAGTGTCATGCCTTCGCGAGACGTCTAAACGTCACCGATGCAACTTCATGTCGTCAAAAAAACCAAGCCGCGCAAGTCGCACGGCACCGTGGTTGCCTCTTGCGACTGTTGTCAGCGTGCTCGTCCCGCCTTCGCCTGCGACCGCGTCCACGATGTCCCAGTACGCACCGCGCACGCTCTGAGGTGGATTTTCGCGCATGCCGCCAGGTCGTACTGCGCTGCCAGGTTCGACTTGCACGCTCTTGCGTTCAAACAGCGCAGTGTTGACAAAACTCGAGCCGCCACCACCGCCACCGGCAATACCTGGTGCAAAGCCGCCACCACCACCGCCAAAGACGCCGCTGCCACCACCACCGCCAAACTCGGCGCCATTGCCTCCTTGCATCGACGCACCGTCCGTGCCGACAAACTTGCAGATCGGGTTGAACGCGTCGCACTCGCCGGCAGCACCGCCAGCAGACTCGCCACCTGGTTGACCCATGCGCACGTCGTCGCCATCGGTAAACGCGCGTGCACGGCAACCACCGCCACCATCGCCGTCGCGACAAGTGCCACCGCCGCCTCCACCTCCAGCAATGAGCAAGTACTCGGTGCCAAATGCGCCTTCGCGGTAGACGCTCGTGAATCCGCCGCCACCGCCACAGGCACACAGCTTGTTGCCACTATGGCCGTCGCCACCGCCTGGGAGGCCGCCTTTCGCAACACCAACAAACGTCTCGATGCGTCGACGCGGCTTTTTCGGCGTTGTTGCTGTCGACTCTGGCGATGCAACTGCAACGCTGTCAATGCTATCGACGCTGTCGTCGCTTGATTCGATCTGCCGCAGTCGAGCGTACTTGCCAGCACAGCCGCCCGCACCGATCGAGAGGTAGAGCGTCTCGCCAGGCGACACCCGACAGACGCCTTCGACGAACGCACCGCCGCCACCATGACCGACGAACTCGCCTTTGAGATGGCCACTGCCGCCACCGGCACCCCACGCTTGGACTTTGAGCAGTTTCATGCCTTTGGGGACGCGATACGCGTGGACTTCGGCCGTCACGAAGCTCACGACGCCCGACGCCGTGATGTGGTCGCGCCGATGTGCATTTCGGTCCCGTGCGAGGATGACTGCGCGACACGCAGGCCACGTGCACTCGACTTTGCGCAGCACGCAGTCGTCCTGCTCGTGCGCAAGGCGCGTCTGCTCGAGCGCCAGCAGCTCGTGCGCACCGCCTTGGTACACGCGACCGCACCCGAGGCGGCACAACAAATCGCCGACAGGTCGCTTCACGCACAGCGCGTGCATGTGGTGCGCGAGTTCGATGTGCGGCAGCCACACGCCACAGTCCCGCGAACAGGCGACCATGCGTGCGTCGCACGCAGTTGCGAACTCGGACTCGTGGTCGTAAATCACGCGCTGCCAGTTTGCGTGCTCTAGCACGAGGCCACAGCCGAGGCGGCAGCACATGCGGCGGCGTGTACACTCGGTGCGCTCATGCGTCTCGAGGCTCCGGACGCGCGGGAACCAGCAGTTGCAGCCCCAGCGACAGAGCGTGAGGTTGCGTCGCAAACGCTCCGTGACGCGGTATAGTCCGCGACTCACGCGTCGACGTTCCCGTAGTGCGTGATTCGCGTCCGTGTCTTCGAGCGCTGCGCTCTCGCGCTCGTCGTCGTCTAGCGTTAGCTCAAACGCACGCGCGCGATCGATCTCGTCGTGCGGACTTGCGTGCGTCGGGTTGATCGATACGAGCAGTCCGTGCTTGTGTGCGTCGATAAACACGTCGCGCTCGCGACGGAAACGCGCGTCGACGTATGCGAGGTCCCTCCCACGGCCACCGACACCATGGACATCGCTCAAGTGCTCGCTCGTGACGCTGCGCTCAAGTTGTGCCAGCGCAGCAGCGAGCTGCTCACTTTGTGCAGCACTTTGCTGCGCTTGCTGCGTCTGCGCAGCTGCCGCAGCGACAGCATGGTCGTCGCGGCGCCGTGCGCGCTGGAGCGCTGCAGTCCACTCCTGCTCCTCACGGCGCCGCGAGAGCTCGTCTTTCGTGAGCGCAAAGCGCGATTTCGGCTTTGGCTTCTGGATGCTTGCAACAAAGCGCGCAGTCGCGTCCGTGTCGTGGACGCACGCACCGGAGAACTCGTCGTAGTAGAACGTATGCGCCGTGACAGCGTCGTAGTACCGGCGCCAGCCGTCACGGAGCTGCTCATGGATGTCCACAGCGGTGCCATGCAAGAGCCATACGGTTGTCAGAGGGTAGAGACGTAGTGAGGCACACTATTGTAGCACTGCCACCACAGACAAACACAGACTAATACACACAAACACGCACCTCTTCAATCTCTTCGCTCCGTGCACGAATCAATACTTCTGCAAACCGGAAGCTCTCATGCAGCAGCACGTCCGGTGGCTTGGCGATCGCCACCTCTGCGTCCTTGCCGTCCTTGCAGTCCTTGCCGCTGCCATCGCTGCTGTCGCTGCGCAGGTAGAACGTGACGCCAAAGCACGAGCACTCGCGCCACGCGCCAAGTCGACGACCGCGTACGGCGTCTTTCGTGATTGCGACGCTCGCGGTGCCAGAGAACGCGATCGCTCGACTTGCAGCGCGAGTTGTAGCGCTATCGTCGTCGCAGTTGCCGTCCTCGTCTTCAGCATCGATCAACGCCTGGGACTCCAGCACACGCTTTGTGTGCCAGCCACTGCGTGGCGCGTCTGCGTTTGCTGGCGGGCGCCACTGGCACACGCACAGTTCGCGATTGGCATAAAAGTAGCGATCCGAGCCATGGATGCGGTAAAGTTCCCACGCTGGCGCGTGGCGATTGCACTCGACGATGCGCGCAGTGAGCTCGAGCATCTCTTTCCACCCGAGCTGCGTGGTCCAGTACGCGAGGACGCGCGCAGGTACCTGGCGCTGCACAAAGCCACTCGCGGTGTTCTCAAACAACCGATTGCCGCTCAGCGGCTCCGTGTAGATGCGCCAGCCAGCGACGCAAGGCACGGATGTTGTCGCGGCTGTTGCTGCGTCAGCTGCTACGAGTTGCTTGACGCACAGCTGAGCAGCAGCACGCGTCTCGAGCGTGTCAAAATCGCTGGCGAGCGACTCGAGCTCGTCGCGCCAGCGCTGCCGTCGCTGGGCGATGCGCTCAGCCTCCAAGCGCTGTTGCTTGGCGCGTTGCCGCTCGTCTCGCACAAGTACGAGTTGCTGCTCGTGTCGCACGTCGCCGCCTCTTGGACTCCCAGGACGCCCGCGACTTGCAAGCACGAGATTGGCAGGCAATTGGCCGCTGTGGTCGCGCAGCAGCGGACTCACACCGTGATGGTCGGCGAGACTCTGGATCGCGAGCTCGTGCGTACACACGAGGTTCTCGTCACACGCGACGTGGAGTGCCGTGCGACCTTGGCGGTTCCGCAAGTGCTTAAACGTGCCACGCAGACTCGTGTCGAGGTAGAACGCAACTTCGTCAAACGATATCCATTCGCGCGCGTCAGGCTCTTGAGCGTCTGTGTCGTTTGCGTCGTCAGCGTCCGCGTCGACGACCTTTGGAGAAAACTCGTCGTGGTGCTGCTCGATCAAGTAGTCGAGAAACCACTGCTGTGGCTGTGGTAGACTCTGCACGGCGCTGGTACCAGCTCCAGCGCTACTGGTACCAGCAAGTAAGAGCTGGTCGTGGAGCCACGCGGCAGCGTCAGAGACCCACGCAAGGTGGAACCGCCGCCGCTCGTTCGCGCGCAGCTTCATTGTCATAACGCTGTCGAACGCCGCGTGCAGCAGCGCAGTGTAGCTCACGCTGCTTGGTACACTGCTACGCGGCAGCGAAGCGAGCAGCAGCAGCACGGCGTCATCGTGAGCCGCAAGCAACCGCGCGACGAGCTGTGCGCAGCCACTGAGCGCAGCCATGTGCAGCGCCGTGTTGCGTAGCTTGTCGACGCAGTAGAGCGACGCGTGGTGCTGCAGCAGCAGTTCGCAGCACGCGAGTGCGCCAGCTCGTGCCGCAACGAGCAGTGGCGTCCTATCAAAGTCGTCGCGCTGGTCGACGGCTGCGCCGTGTGTGAGTAGCAAGCGCACTAGCGCCGTGTGCGCATGTCGACACGCAATGTGGAGCGGCGCGTAGTGTGCGTCCGCGACAGCAACGGATGCGTTGACGTCCTGGCCGGCGCTCACAAAGAGCTCAACGTCGCGCACGAGTCCGTCCTCGAGGCACTTGACAAACGTGAACCGTCGCGGCTCCGGATGCCCTGCAGCCCCAGCGCTCGCGCTGGCACTAGGAATACGCGTTGATGCAATGCGACTGTCGCTCTCCGTGCGCTTGCTCGCGTTGCTACTGAGCGACGCAGTTGCTGCGCGTAGGAGCTGCTGCGTGAACAGTGGACTCTTTGCTGCGTCATAACCAAACGTCACGAGCTCGTCGAGCACGACGCGGCCGTCAATGCCGCGCTCGAGCTCCTGGTGGGACCAGTGAGCCCACTTTGGATGCAGCACATGATGATGGTTGGTTGTCGAAGCTCCGCGTGGCTTGATCGCGTCATCACTGCTGTTGCTACTGGTGCTGGTGCGATTCTTCTCTGCTGCTTCGTACATGCTCGTCGGCGCACTGCGCTGATCCGTCCATTGCAGCCATACATGTGAGTGTGTGTAAGCCACAAGCTGTTCACGAGCCAACAACAGGCAACTAAAGCTTACACAATTGGACGTACTCGCGTGCGTAGTTTGTAGGACGACACGCGCGTCGATACGCGCTGCATGAGCGTGAGGCTATGTGCTGGTGCGAACCCCTTCTGTGTGAGCGTCTCGAGCAGCGTGCGCGCTTTGCTACCGCGCTCGAGGTTCTCAAACAACCACTGCGTCCACTCGAGAGGCACGTGTCCGAGCTCAAACGCAAGTCCAGGCTTGAGCTTCTTGACGCGTGCGAGTCCAGCCTCTGCGGCCTTGAATTTTGCTTCGCGCGTGGTCTTGCCGACCGCCTGAAGCGACTCCGTGCCGCGTGCACCGCCGCACCACTTGCCGGACAGCACTAGCTCCATGACAAACTCGGCGGGTGTCGACGACGTTGGCTTGCGCTCGTGGATAAGCTGGTAGTCGACTCGCAGCCCAAACTTCTCTACTCGAGTGATCGTGGGCCACGCGATGCCACACCGCGTCGATTCACACACACATAGACATCAACGTGAACCACTTGTTTACAAACGGCAGCGCAGGCCAGCAGATCCAGACATAATGCACAACAATAGTATTCGTGTCGTACTTGCTTCGCGCTCGAGTACTGCGACGGGTGTCGCTTCGAGCGACTCCAGCAATCGCTTGAGCGCTTCGAAACGCGCATCGCCTTTCTTGAGCTGCACGACCATCATGACGAGCTCAGTAAAGTCAATGAGCCCGTTGCCGTTCGTGTCAATGCTTGCAACGAGTTCGCCTGCTTCGGCATCCGTGACGCTCAGTGACATGCGCGCAAGTAGTGCGTGGAACTCGTGCTCGTCGATCGCGCCGCTACTGTCGGCGTCGCTCTGCTCAAACTGCGCAACGAGCTCTTCAGCCTGCGCGTCCGTGAAGTGCGACCGCAGCTCAGGTGGGATTACGAGCGCGCTGTTGTTCGCCATGACTACGAGCTGCGAGTTAGCAAAGTCAGTGTGGCTACATCGTGTGCACGGCTGACATCATGGTGAAGCAGGTACAGTATTGCAATGAGATTTTTGTGCTTGAACGATTTGTCAAATGTTATAGCACGCTGTCTGCGTCGTTTTAGGATCTCGAATTAATTTCAGTGATTTGATTTATGAAATCAAACAGGTTAGTTCGCTTCTGGCGCAGACAAGTTGCGGTAGGCGTAAATGAAAGCATAATGGTGCGAACGAGATACAGTATAGCAAGACTTACAGCAAGCGCAACGTTGGCATTGTCAGCGGAGTTGCACAATGCTTTTTCGGCTGCGTTGTTTCAAGATCCGAGTAATATTATATTATGATCTATGACTCAAATAGTTCAGCCAACTGACTCGATTTCGCGAGGAGCTCGGACTCGCAACGAACGTCCAACGTGGCGGAAGCTCGTCGCTGCATGCTTAGCTGCCATGATGCACACGCAACGCAAACATATCAGTTAAGCTGTCACGATTGACTCATTTGGAACGCGCCATTTCGAGCTGATCGATCCAGCAAGTCGAGCGCTGACTCTGCTGTCCGATGTCCAGTGCAGGTCGGATGAACCGAATAGTCCGCAGTTGACGTTTCACGGTTGGCGAGCGCTGTGCTGCAAGCATGTGACGTGCTATCTGTGCTCTCTACAGGTGTTGCTTCGTGTCTTTGACATCTCTCGCATCCAATCACATCGAATCGGAAAACTGGATCGGCCAAGCAAACAAGCGCGATCCGCTCGTAGCGGTGAGCGATGAGTTTGTATGTGCACAAATCACACACGCTCCGACAAGCAAACCGGATCTCCTCTCAACCTCGCTTGTTGGTTCGCAAGGACCCCTCCATGCAGCTGTTGTTGCTGTTGCGTGCGCTCTGTGCCGCGACTGCACTCTATGCGTTGAACGGCCGGATTTGACGAAGCAGATGGTCATGTACTGTAGTCGCCATATCGGTGTCCCTGGCTTGGCGTCGCGACTTCAAATTCGCCGCCGGCACCAATGTATTGCTGATGGCAAGAGAGCACTCCGCGACGCTGCAACAACGAGGTCGAGCCGATCGGTCGTCAAATGGACCAGGATGCAATATGACAAGCGAGTTACGGAATATACCTCTTGATTTGCGACAGCACGAATGTGAATAAGGACGAGAGGACAACGAGAGAGATAGAGGAAGAGATAGAAACAGAGAGATTAATGATCGTGACGCCATGCGACTAGGTACATGACAGTCAACAGAGCTCGTTGAAGACTCGCTTGCTCGCACAAAACACTCGTCGCAAATGGACAGCTCGGACTCAGGTTCACGTTTCTCGACTGCAACCTCAGTAGCTCAGCCGCGGTAACAACAACGTAGACCGAGCGGCCCCTGCGGAAACGACCGAGCGACTGGCATCGACGCCGCTGCTGGCTTCCATCCGCGTGTCCATAACCACTATTTGCGCGTGAGCAAAAGAGTACAAAGACTTCAACTGCGTCTACACACACCGGCGCTTCTTACACGATTCCTTTACTGACCACAGTGGTCGAGCTCTGTGTGCAAATGGCGCGAATGAGCGGTGGTGGACGTCCGATCAGAGTTGACGAGTGGCGCGAGTACGGTGCGCGTTTGTTTATTGAGTTGGTTGGCGAGCTGCCACGCCTTGTTAGCTCGCTGCATCTTGCATACCAGGTCAGATCACAGACAAAACATCCATTGCTTTGCATGCGGACGTGTGTGAAAGCACCAAACAAGACCAGGAGCGTTACGTTGCGTGCGTGTGTGTGTACATCGCGACATGGCTGCAAGCCAGTGGCAACGCAGACGATCAATCAATCAATCAACCAACCGCTCAGCGAAAATTGCGCGCCGATTTACAGAGCTTCAATCGCATAGTTTGTCAATAGAGCGGGTCTGTCTAGTTTGTCCTTCAAATCCTTGTGTTGATGCCCGTTCTTTGTTTTGTTCAGACAAAATCGACATATTTGCTCGACCTTCGATGGTCGGCTATTTGTGGCAAAGATATTACGACCACTCTTTAGTTTGCACGGATTTCGATGATCAACAACAAAAGGCGTCTCCATAATCGAGCAATAGAGCAACGGCCCGTGCGCGCATACACACAACACATGTGTCCACGTGATGCGCGTCTCAAGCGCGATGTCTACCCTTGAGTGAGTGTGCCGTCGCGTGCCTAACAAGTGTGTAAAACACGCAACAACAACTTTGCAAGTGCGCGAATACAAACGAGTTGGTGCTCCACTTGTTGAAAAACTCACTAAAAACAACAACTAAAAACGGTATAAAAGCGGCTAGGGTAACAGTCATTGGCTTCAGTCTGAAGCTCGACATCCTCGACACATGGTCTGTTAGTTTTCGTATAGAGAGTTTGGGTGAGTGTGTTACGAGACGAACAACCACGAGCGCAAGGAGCACGAGAAAGCGCCGGTCCTCAGGACACTGGGACAATTGCACCCGCCCCGCCAGGCACACACGAGCAGGCCCAGGAAGCAGACGGTAGCACCGACCGCTCGCTCTCCACCACCACACCATTGCTGCAAGTGTCGCCATTGAGCGCCGCTCGCACAAACAAACACACGCGCACACGCGCCTGCTCGCACACACACTCTCCCTCTTTCAGCAGCAGTAGCAAACAAGCAAATTGGAGCACCAGCAGCAGCAACATCAACAGCGCGGCAGTCAACCCAACATCACCACACAGCACACACGCACGCACACACACATGCCGCAACAGCATCAATCTGCGGCGCACGCAAGCGCTGCACATCATGTGCACCTCAAGAAACTCGCTACGACCAACACGAACGGCCAGCAACAACAAATGCAACAGCAGCATCGATCGCATCCGCACAGCCACGGGCATGTCGCCAAGCTGCAGCACTTGTCCGGGATGCTCGAAGTCAAGTTCAAAGGCGGCGCTTTCTCGACATGGTCCGACGTGTTTGTGCGCCTCGAAGGCCGCTGGCTCACGATCCACAAACGCGAGCGCGACGCCACGCGCATCGGCGCGATCGAACTCGGTCCGGGCATTAGCGTCACGGACCTCAACGACACGGACGCGTCCACCAAGTTCCCACGTCGTTTTGACTTGTTTTGCAAAGGCGGGTGCCTCCCAGCCACGGAGATCGGCTTTCGGACCAAATCGCGCAAAGACCGCGACCTGTGGGCGTTAGCGATCGCCACGAACATCGATATCCTCAATAGCATCGGCCTCGATCTGTCGTATGCGATCGCGGACCTCGAACCGGTGATCACGCGGTTGAAAGAAGCGCTACCGCTGACACCGATTCGAATTCGAAGTGACTTGGCTATTCGATGTGCGAGTGGCGAAGCGATCGTTGCGTTTCTCGTTGCCGAGGAGCTCGCAAGCGACCGGACGCACGCAAACATTATCGGCCGGCGCCTCTTGGCGATGAACGTGATCCACCACGTCGTGTGGGAGAAGGGCTTCGTCGACGCCAGTAGTGAACAATACACGCTCGCAGAGCTCGACGACGATCTGGGCTACGAAGTCGAACACTTTGCCAAGTACCTTGACAGCCGCAAGTTTTGGAAATACTTTGACGCAAGTGACGCTGGCTCGAGCAACGGCAGTGCGCGTAGTGGTCGCAGCAACGGTCGTGGCGGTGGCGGTATCCGCACGGCGATCAGTTCGACCGGATCGTCGAGCTCGCTCCATCAGAGCCAGAGCCAGAGTCAAATCCAACAGCGGGGCTCAGCAACGACGATGTCGCACGCGAGCAACGGCAGCGCGAGCCACGACGGCCAAGCGACTGGCGGTAGCCACAAGTTCCCGCCGTCGCTCGACGCGTCGTCGGCAGCGTCGGCGTCAGCGCCAACGCCGAGCGACAAGAAGGCCAAGCACTGCAGCGTGTGCAAGAAGAGCTTCAATCCACTGCGGCGGCGCTACGCGTGTCGCTCGTGTGCTGCAGTCGTGTGTAGTCACTGCAGCATGGCGCGCAAGATCGAATCGGTCGACGACGGCGCAGTGACTGCACGCGTCTGCGTCGGGTGCAAACTGAGCGCTGGGAAATCGCAGGACGACTTTTACGACGCGATCTTCACTGGCGCGCCGCATCAATTGACGTCGACGATGTCGACGAGCGAGCTCTCGAACGTCTCGGGCAGCGACCGCACGAGTTCGTACTCGCAATCGAGCGCTGCGGCGTCCGTTGCGGCTGGTTTGCCGCCGACAAGCAGCAGCGTCAGCAGTGCGAGTGCGAGCGCTGCAGCGCCACTGCGGCGCAAGTCGAGCACCGTGTCGACGACGAGCAGCAGCGCTGGCGGTGCGACTGGCGGCTCCCAGCAGCATCGTCCGTCGCATGCGTCGTCGTCGTCCACGCCACCACTCACCGAGTGTCCGCACTGTGCAAACGAAGCGTGTGGTCCGGTCCGCGACTTCTTTGAGGTCCCGTACCCCGTTGCACAGGAAGTCGTCGACCGTCAGGGGAACAATTACATCACTGCAAATGAACTCGACAACGAGACCGCGCGCTTGCGCTCTGTCCAGCTCGTGTTGGGCGCGCTGGAGACAACGCCGGCGCTCAAGCAGATGTTTGTGCACTTTGCGTCGATGGCGACGATCGCAACGAGCAGCGCGATGGCGAAGATCGGGCTGTTGGAGCGCAACGACGTCGTGGTCGTGGCGCAGAGCGGGACGACGACGTTCCCGCCACGCTTGACGCGCGACGTGACGTTCACGGCCCATTGTTGTCGCAACGGCGCACCGCTCGTGTGCAGCGACATGAGCGTCGACGTGCGGTTCAGTGGGAATCCATGGCGCCGTGCGAATAGCCACGCACTGTTCTACGCCGGTGTCCCCGTGACGCTCGCAAACGGCCACACGGTCGGTGCGCTCGAAGTCCTCGACTCGCGCGTTCGGTTCGCTTGTGCAGAAGTTGTTGTACAGCTCCAAGCAGTCGTGAGGGGGATCGTGAAGAATTTAGATGAAGTCGTTGCGAATGCGCCTGTCGGCTACTTTGACGACGTCCGGACCGGCGACGATGATGACGATGGCGGGAATGACTATGCGTCCGTGTCGTCGATCGACAGTTCGATGTCGGTCGATAGTCGACCGGATACGACGCCGTCTGCCACATCAAGTGGACAAGCGACCGTCCCGCGCACTGCGTCTGTGCAAGAAGACGACAGCGCGGACGCGACTGCGACAGGAGCTGCGCCTGCAAGTGCAAGCGATGCGCAGCCGTCGGACAGTGAGATGGAGTTGCGGCTCATGGAGCTGTTGTCGCAGACGACGAATACGCAGGAGCAACTGAAGAACCAACAGGGCCACATGGTCCACGCGATCACGTCGCACTCGAAACAGATTACGGAGCTCGCAAAGCAGCTCGAGCGCATGGAGTCGACGCTGAACGCGAAGCTCGATGCGTAGGACGTTGTGAGGATGCGTTTGCGTGAAAAAGGAAGAGGAGGAGCAGTAGACAGGCATATGATCGTTGGCTACGCGCATCTGGCGCATCCACATATTGCAGATCGATTGGTTTGCAATAGAAGAGGTCGTAGTGTAGGACGACGATGGTTGCGATTTGTAACACGATCAGTTTATTATGGACGACAAACTGGAGTTGTGTTGTGTTTTTGGAAGGTTCTACGTACTGGTGAGTGGATCTGCTCTAGTGCGTGCATGGACGAGAAGGTTGGCAGAATGGTAGTAAGGTGCATCATACACAGCATCATACGTCGGAGTGGATATTGGTCGCCGTGATGCATTCGGTTTAGGTGCTGTTACCGGTTTGTCCTATGTTTTGTTCTACCGGTACTTCCCGGTATGTACCTCTTCGATTTGATCAAACCCTCTCAAATTTAACCCTTTCGAAATGGATATCACATTTATGCGTTTGCAACTGTTAATATAGTTTGTTAAAAATAATTGTTGAGACTCTTGCTGTCCACAAACAAAGGGGGGAGGTCGACTTGCGCGTGCCATTTACATTCGCCACCCAAGCCAAAAGAGAATCAAGCGTCTGTTGTCGTCGTACACACCAGCAGCCTCTCTATCACGATGCTCAGCCACCTCGCGCTCCGTCACGCCACGATCCGCATGGCCGCGGCCAAGGCCTCGGCCCGCACGTCGACGTTCGTGCCGTCGGTCGCTGCGTTCCACAGCAGCGCTGCGCGCAAGGACGAAAACAAGTCGGCCGTCGTCGAGGCGCACCACCCGGGCTTCCTCACGCAGTACGGCCTCGACGACTGGAAGATCTCGGCCCCGATCATCGCCGCGATCTCGATCCCGATCCTCAGCAACGGCGTACGTCTGCTGGCTGTTTGTTGTCGATCGCCATACTCTTTTGCGGACCAAGTTGCTTTCGTTTTTGTCAAAACTCCACACTGACGTGTCTGCTCTCTCTCTCTCACACACATAGTTTTACATCCTGAACGAAGAGACGCAGCTTGCGTGCTGCTTCTTCCTGTTCGGCACGTCGGTCTACAAGTTTGGCGGCGACGCCATTGCGTCGTACTTTGACGCGCGTGCGAACGCGATCCTCAGGTACTTGTCCTCCTTGTCGATCCGACGTTCTGCTCGTCTATCCAGACGCCTCACACCCTCTCTATACGCGCATCTTTCTCCTCCATAGTGAGCACAACTTGGTCGAAGACGCGAACATTGCGCTTGCGAAAGAGACGCTCGCAACGCACGCGTCGCTGTTGAACATCCACGAGGACATTGCGGCCGTTGCGGCAGCGCACAAGGACGCCGTGGCGCTCATGTGCGACGTCCAGGCGGCGAAGCTCAAGCACAAGACGCGCGAGACGTTTGTGAAGAACCTCGAGTCGATCCGCGAGATCGAAGCGAGCTACAACCTCGAGCTCCAGAAGTCGATGGTCGCAACCGCGACGCAAAAGGTCCGTGCGGTCGTCGAGAAGGGCGACAAGCAGCTCAAGGCCGCGGCGTTCAAGCACGCACTCGACATTCTGTCGCAGGCCGACGTCGACGAGAGCAAGGACGATGACATTGCTGCGCTGTTCACGAAAGAATTGCGTGCGTACGCCGAGGGCTTGGAAGCGAAGCAGGGCGAAGTCGTGAAGCTCTCGGCCGCGGAGCAGAAGGAACTCCAGGCCGACTTGGACGCGTACATGAAGCGCTTCGACTTGGAGGACGCGGCGTTCAAGGCACCGACTGAGATCAAGCTCGAGCTCATGTAAGCGATACACGACGACACATGGCGCGCAGAACGACGACGTCTATGGGACATGTAGCAACAGCGTTGCTGGCTACGTCGTCCGTGTAGAACGATGTCAATGAGGATGACGACAGCATGCGACTGTGTGGGAACGAGAGGATGTGAGAGTCAGCAGGTCGTAATGCAATCACAACTACCATGAATGACTATGTCGTTGTGTGTGGAACTGGTTCTTGTTTTGCTTGTACATGTGACCGTAGGAACAGAACGCATCGGTAGGAGTCAATCCTCGTGTTTATAAGCTTATGCGTTCGTCCTCGTCTTCCTATTGCTCACTCATCGCCCCTACCCATATCTCTCCGTCCAAGTCACGTCTACTACTGAAAGCGCTTGGCTTTCGTGAACGACAGGATACCGCCCGTCCGGAAGCCCGTCGGTGAGAGGTCGTAGATCGGACCGGGTGCGCTCGCACTCGAGGTCGTGGCAGCGCGCAAGCGATGCTCGGTGCCGAACGTCGGCGCAACGCCGGGTCGGACGTCCTTGAATGTCCCTTTGAGTGCAATGTTCGGGCCCGGCCCTTCGGACTTGCCGTTCAGCGGCTGCCGCTTCGACGTCCCAAACTTTGGCGACGCAGACGCTCCAGCACTGATCGTATCGGGCAGCGCATAGATCGGCCCGGGCGACGGTGTCGCGTCGCTGCGGAGAGCACTGCGCGGTGCGTTGTCGAACGCTGTTGCGCCAGCACTGCGGCACATTGAGCTCGCCTGCTTGGCGCACGAACCTGGTGACTCATACGAGCCTGGGCCAGCACACGGGTTTGCGCGCTTTTTCGTCGTGTCCCAGTCCTCGCGCGTACTCGTACCGAAGCTCTTCTTTGACCCCGTGCCGACGCTCGTCGGTAGCTTGTAGAGCGCGTCGGTCGCGCTCGTGCCGCTCTGCCACTGGAAGCGCGACTCCGTTGGGATGTACGCGGCAAACGTGTGGTGTTCGCCGTACTTGGAGGGCGACTCAAAGAGCGGCGCGTGGCGCGACGAGCTGCGTGCCGTCGGACTCGCCATCGCGTCAGTAGCAGGCAAAAAGCAGCGAGCAAAGAGCAGGCGCAGGGGTGCGCAAGAGCTGACCGATGGCAAAGTGCGGTGTCAACCATACGGCATGCTTTCTTGATGCGGACGGGGGCTTCCAGCGTCTACATCTAAATGCGGCGGAATCGATTTGCTTGAGCATCTTATCTGACCTGGTAATACCAGTTGTATCCGTTTTGGAACTGTGTCGTTTTCAACAAGCGAGGACGAGGGCGACATCGAGCTCGTCGACTGCAGAACATGCACAAGCGAGTTGTCACCATTGATAGCGAGCGTTTGCCGGTAGTCACCGAAAGTCAAAGCGCGATGGTAGTATTGATCAGTGCAACTTGAGCAGCTCGCTATTGCTGAGCATTACAACCCCCTTGCTGCTACTACGCAGTGCTAGCTCGTAGCTTACTTGAGCTGGTACTTGCGTCACCGGGTACAATTGCTTTTGGCATGTGGCGCTCGCATTCGACATCATCGCTCACAGTTCCCGTCGTACACCGCTGCTTGTTGCCTGCAGTGTTGATCTGCATTTGTAGTTATAATATATTCTGTATACTGTACTGTATTAATCAAAATGTTTGCGACTTTTGAAGATCGGATCGGCCAAAAAATATCATGGGCAATACCAATGGTGACAACGATGACGACAAAAATGATGATGGCGATGGTGCTGCCAATGTCCCCAGCAACGTTGAAGACAACGTCGACGGCAGCAAAGATCTGCTGCTATGCACACTCGACCACGTGCGCACGCTCAATCGTGCGCTGAGCATACAGCGCCTCGAGCGTATGCTCAGCGTCTACCGCGCATGGGTCGCTGTGCCCGCCAGCGTCGAAGGCGGCTTTGCGCTGACGCGCAACGAGCTCGAGTGTGTCCTCGAGTTCCCAGAGGACCCGCGCTGCGTTGCGTTTCTATTTGAGACATTCAAGACGCCGCGACAACGCGTGGATCTAATTACTTTGCTCGTCGCTGCTGCCCTCGTATGCCACGGACCGTTCGAGGAACGCGCGAAGCTTGTCTTTACGCTCGTCGACCTTGACACGGAAGACGACATCGTCGAAGCCGAGCTCGCGCTCGTGATCTCGGCGTGTGCGAACGGTCTCGCGCGTCTCGGCGTCGTCGACACAACGCTGCTGGAGCGTGATGCACTGGCACTTGCGTCCGAAGCGTTTGCATTCGTCGCCATTGACGACGACGACGGCTGTGGCGGCAAGATGAGCTTTGCAGCGTTCGTGCGCTGGTGCATCTTCCATGAACGGCCACGCGCACTGTTTGATCGCATTTGGTGCGCTGCGTGCCTGTCGATCGCTTGCGAGAGGTCGCACTCGCTATGAAGTGTGGCATCCATTGTTGTTGTCTTATTGACCGCATTACGATGTCGCTGCACGCTGCTGTATCTTCTCGACTTTGTAGCTTTCTCCTATCGATGAGCAACACCATTGCGTTGATGCACGACGCACTTACACAACAACAAACGACGCCATGCGATCCACTCGAGCGTTACAACGCAACGCATGCTGCTATCGACGACTCGGCGCTCGCTGCTGTCGCTGTCGTCGTTGGACCGATCATTGGCCGCGTGCGTTTGTGTAAATGTCTGAATGGTGCTGCTAGAGCGTACGCGCTCGCTCGCTATCGTAATGCGTGGCTCATTGGACGGCGCTGCTGTCGTTTTGTTGTAGGTCACACCAACGAGCGTCACATTCCTGCTCGAGGTCAACCACGATGCGTTAGGTGCGACCTGCTTTCCATGAGCTATTCGACGCTATTTGCTTGTGTGCTCCGCCGTCGTCTACTGCATCGACTGACGAAGCATCACTGTGTCACAACAACAGCTGAGGTGTTTGCGTTCCAACTCGGCGACGCCAGTGCGACAGAAGACGACGCTGCGTCCCTGTCGTCAACGCACAATGTCGTGACGACCTTTCGCTTGCAAGCACACGAGCCTTGTTCGATCATCATCGATGGTCTTGCACCTGGTACGACGTACACGCTCCGCCTCCTCGGTGTGTCACGATGCGATCGGGAGGCGTGCAACGCTGTCATCACGACTCCAACAGCGTCTGCGTCAGTCAACGACATTGACGTTGCAATGCCAAGCGAGTGGACGATCCGCGCAATGAATCACTCTCGAGCCGACACGACGACGACGACGACAGCAGCGACTAAACTGACAGCGTTCGAGCAAGCGATGTACGCACGAGCAGCCCACGCAGGCTACGCCAGCAATCCTGTTGAAGGTTACACGCCGCTGATCTCGCTCCACTGGTCAGCTCTGTGCATCCCACATGCAACGACGCATGCGATGCTGCAGCTGCTCAGTCGCGATCCTGTACGTTTGTCAATCAATCGATTCGTGTGCATGCAACTGTCTATCTACGTGCGACTGAGCGTCAGGCGGTTGTGTCTCTCTTATCAGGACGACGCCGAGACGCGCGCAACTGTCTCGTCGATGCTCACGCAGAGCTACCGATCGCTGCTTTGTCGACGTGAATTGGCGCTGCTGTTGCAATGCCAAGCGAACGTGCTGCTTGACGACAGCGACGACGTGCTGTTTGGCGACGCCCGCGATGTCGTGCGTCAAGACGACGTCAGCAGCAGCGACAGCAGCAGTGCTGTGCAGCTGCTTTCAAGACTTGCATATCCAGTCTGGCAGCGCTACGTTGGCTGCCTCTGGAGTCCAGACGACGAAGACGTCGGCGTTTTGCAAGCGATTGAAGCAGGCGACACCCTCGTGCTACTTGCACGCTCGTCTCACACTGCGCGACACGACGACGAAGCGATGTCGCAAGCGCTTGCAACAATGCTCGACAAGCATCCGACTGCTGAGCGTCTTGTACTTGTCACGCGGTCACCGATCGTCTCGCTGCCATCGCATCGCCTACAGCAATCAAAGATTCAACCCACAGAGGCAGTAGTCACAAACACGCAGCAGCTGTTGATGCAGCTCGTTGCGTGGAAGCGCAGCGCACTAACGCGGTCTGTCGTCCTGCTCTCCCAAACAAAAGGCTATGGATGCGCGAGCACTTTGCGCGTCAAGGACACGACGATAACGATCCGTCAGTGTGTCTGTGGTTCGCTCAGCGGTGTCGTCTCGACGCTCGCACCACCGCTCAATGAGAGAAGTAGCGACGACAAGCAGCCAGCGATTGCTACTGCCATCGCACAGCTCGATCAGCTGACAGTGCGCCATGGCGATCTGGACCGCAGTGCACACATCGCTGTCGTGCACACCGAGCACAACGCGACGCAGCGCAATACGACCATGTCTGCGACGCTCGAACCGCTGCATGCACCGCGCACGGTCAACGTCCTCGTCGGTCCTGTCGTCGGCCATGTCTCAAGCACGACAGCGCACATTCTGCTCGAGTGCGACGCCGAATACGACGCGATGTGCGTGCTCTTGGACCGCATCACAGGCGAGCGCGTCGTCACGACGCAACGCACGCTGTGCTGCTTGCCAGTTGTCTTTGACGTCCAGCACTTGCGCGCGGGTCGGCTCTACGACGTCGAGATCCACGGCCTTGCGGCGCCGTGTCGCGCGATCGTCCAGACACCGTACGCCGACCCGATGCCGTCGTGGACGCTGCTCGTCGTCGCAGACGACACGATGCTCGACGCGCGCGTTAGTAGCAGTGGGCCATTAGCAATTGCAACAGCGCCACAACATCGTTCACTTATGCGCGACATTGTCGAGAGGGTGTTGCCCACAGCGTCTGGCCTGCAAGTCGACGCGACGCTCCATCTCGGCGCGACCGTTGCACTCGCACACGATCTCGCAAACGCCTACAACCTGTTTGCACGGCTGCCGGTGTCCACGATTTGCGCTAGCGATACACAACGTAGCGATCCAGAAGCACTGTGCACGAAGCTCGTGCGGCAATGTGTGCGTTGTCACTGGTGCTTGCCAATGAACCAGCAGCTGCTTGCACGTGGCGCACACATCTTCACAAGCGTGGGCGTGCTGCGCTCGCTGCTTACAGGCGCGAGCACAAGTGATGGCATTCCCCTGCGCTTCCTCACACTCGTCCAGCGTGTCTTGCATGAATACGAAGCCGTTGGTCGCGCGCCGCGAGCGTTTGCAACGTCGTCGTTCATTCAACAACTGAGCAGCAACGCTGCGCTGTTGACGCTCGACACACTCGACAACATCGTGAAACTGCCTCCGTATGGCAACGACGCGGACGATACCGACGACAACAGCAGCAATTGTGATTCAAGCGATCAGTTTGCACAACTGCAGACAATGCTATTGAGCACTGCGCAATGGCAAGTGATCGAAGCAGTCCTTAGTAGTAACAGCACGTCGCTCGAGCTTCTTGTGCTCGTGTGCGACATTCCACTCGTCTGGCAGGGCGCTGACAGCGACGCACGTAGTGTGTTTGGAAATGCGTGGAGTCTGTACCCGACGGAACGCCGCAAGCTCCTCGACTTGCTGTTTGCCAAGATGCAGCAGGTGCGCGCGAGTGGATGGCAACACAATCGCTCTCTCAAACTGCTAACACACTATTCCGCTTTGTAGAGCCCTGCGTTTCACGCGACGTTTGTCTGTTGTGGTCCGTTTGCGCGCCGCACGACGATTCGCGATGTGCAAACGCAGCGGACGCTCGAGCAGCTCGTCGTGGGTCCTGTCTCGACAGCTGCAGCAACGATCGACAAGCAGGCGTTGCTTGTGCAAGACAGCGAGCTGTTGGACGGTTGCTACTCGTATACGCATGCGCTCCCATCCGCTGGTGCTTCGCCAGACGCTGCGTCATACGCTGTACTGGATCTCGTGCCACACAGCAGCGGGTCGAGTAGCGCAGCACACGTTGTCGTCTCGCAACAGCCAGCGACGCGCATCCTCGTGGGTCCAGTTGTCGGTCGCGTGACGCCGCGCTCAGCTCGTATCCTTATCGAACTCGACCAAGCAGTCGCGACGTGCGTGTGCGTCCTGACAAACACAGTCTCAAAACAGCGGTGCGTTCATTCGGCGTGTGTCTGTAGTGACAGCAGAAGCAGCAGTGCTGACACTGTCGCTATGGCTTCCACATGGTTGGGATTGTTTGGTTACTGTAGGCTTACAGCCGCGATGTGCGTCGAGGCGCGCTCACCAACGCTGTTCAAGGTCGATGCGCTGCATCCAAACAGCCGCTACGCAATCTCGTTCGAGGTGCGTTTGTAAGAGCACATTCGCTACTCGACTGTAGGAGAGCTGACGCTCTTGTACGCAACGCTGTGGAATCGTAGGGCATCCTCCTTCCATTGCAGCACACGCGCGTGCTTGGATACATCCAGACGCCGTCGACCGTCGTCATGGCGTTCGAGTGGCTCGTTGTACAGCACCACGTAATGGCGAACTACGCCAGCGATGATGACGGTGCCGATCAAGACGATGCTGCGCTAGCCGATCGACCGTCGAGTAGCTCCTGGTCGCAACTTGTGCAGCGTAGCATGCGTGCGTTTACGGCACAAGCGTGCGCGGCCACGAGCGACGCAAACGGCGACACGCTCGGCGAGAGCGTCGACATCGACTGTGCGCGCTTCAACCCGTGGTTTGCGATCGAAGATACGTTCTTGTCCGAGCCGATGACGAGTCCACAGCTCGTCGTCCATCTCGGCGGCCAAGTCGACATGCAATGCGCGTTCACAGACGACGAGCTCCTCGCACTCGTGCATCAACTAGGCGGTACGAGCAACAGCAGCAGCAGCAGCAGTGGTGCCTCGCCTGCGTCATCAGTGCCGCCGCCATTGCTCCTTGCATACGTGCGCGACCGCATCCAGGATGTCTACCGGCTTGCATGGGGCGTCCCACCGCTGCAGCGCATGCTCGGGTTTGCGAGCAATGTGATGCTCTTGAACGAGAAGCTCGATCTGTTCTTCAGCACTGCGCGTCTGCGTGCGGTGGCGCAAACGCAGGCTGCTATCGATCGCGACCGTAACGCAGCACTTCCGGTGTACACCGACGCTGCGATCGCTGCAACTGCGACGCTGCTGCGTGCGACTGCGTTCGAGTACTGGCAGCGGTATCAGAATCAGCTCTGGGTCGACGTGAACGAGCGCGACGTCGTCCCAAACGCCGTGAAGAACAGCACGAAGTTTGCGTTCACGACGACGCTCGGCGTCTGCCGTATCGTAATGCTAAACGTGAGCCACGATGTCCACGAGCTGCGCAGCACGACCGTACGGGCACCACGTCAAGCGATTGCAAATACGACGACAGCAAAGCCGAGGCGCCACGCTGCGAGTATCGTCCAGAACATCGTCGCAACGTCTGCTGCGTCTGCGCCTATGACTGGGAACGATGCAGACGCCGAATTGATCAGCTTGTTTACGGACGCAACATGGAAGACGCTGGACGATGCACTGCTTCCACCAGCGTCAGCGCCTGCTGCACAACAGTCGACCACCGCAACGCTACCAGCGATTCAGCAGGTCGTCGTCGTCGTCGCTGCAGACGTCGTTGCGTGGGCAAAGGCGTTCCCGCAACTCCGACCGGACATTGTGCGCCTGTTTGACAAGTGCTTTGCGTGGCAGCGTGGCGGTCGCGACCGTCGCGTTGCAGTCGTGTGCAGCAGCGACTATGGGAGTTCGATCACGTTGGACGTGACGGACGAGAAGCGTGGTGAGACGCTATCGCTTTCGTGTATCGGATCGATCAGCGAACGTCGCGCAATCGGAAACCTATCGCCTGATAGTAGCGTCGGCGTCGGCGCTGCTGCATCGACAAAGAAGACAGTGCAGACTGTCAAAGGGCACTTTTCGAAGCGCTATACGTACCACAGCACGCAGAGTCTCGTAGGTGACGCGTCTTTGCAGCGGAAAGCGTCCGCTGTCGATAGTAGCACGAAAACGAGCGTCATGTCAACGCCAACGACGCTGAGCCGGACGTTTGCGAGCTACCAGTTTGTCTCGGACTTTACAAGCGGCGCGCTGCACGAGCAGCTGCACTACTTCCCGCCGAAAGCAGCGCCGCGCGCAACGCTTGGCCCTGTGCTCGGGCGCATTGCCTTCCAGCGTGCAACGACAGTGACGACTGCAGCAGTTGCTACCGAATCTACAGGCGATTGCGATGATGCCAACACTGCTGTAGATCCATCAACGCCGACAGCAACTGCGCTCATTCTGCTCGAGATCAACGCGAATGCGCGCGTCACATGCGTCGTGACCGACTCGCTTGCAAACCGCGACATCCGCGTCGTGGACGACCTCGAGCGGGACTGTCCACACGTGTTTGCGATCCCAGGGCTCGAGCCAGAGCGGCGGTACATATACCGCTTCGAGGTACGCGACAGTGCTGCTTTGCTGTGGATGTTTCGATCACTTGACGGACTGCTGACTGCATCTGTATGCGCTAGGGCATCTCGAACGCTGCGACGCGTCGCGGATGCTTCCACACGCCACAAGCGTCGGCGCAATCGATGCACATTGTCGCACTGAGCGCCAACTTTCCTGACCACCTCGAGCCAACAGAATCGACCACAGCAGCGTCAGTATCGCATGAAGCAACAAACGCAAACCTGTGGGCCGCGCTGCTCGAACGCGTCCAGCTGCCGTGGTGCAGCATCGACGCCGTGCTGCACTGTGGCGGCCAAGTGCCGCTCCAAGAAGCCGCGATCGAGTGCGTCGCGTGGCTCGAGCGCGAGCTGCAAACACCTACGCGTCGACGCTCGAGTCGTGTTGCCGGTAATGATGACGTTGACGCTGCAGCTACAACAGTCGCAGCGCTGCGTCGAAGAGTCCGCAAGCGCTGTCAGCAGCACTACCTCGTACAGTGGAACCTCCCACACGTGCGCGACGTCTTTGCGAGCGTGAGCAACTGGTTCTTGCCGACGCGCGCGGACGTTGCACCGTTCGAACGCAATCACCGTAAGCAGCTCACGACTGCCGAGCAGCTCGTGCTCGACGTTGTGCAACAAGTCGTTGCTGACTACCAGCTGGCGCTCATGCAGCACGACGCACTGGACGAGTCGATTGTCGCACCAGCAGCGGTAGAAGCCCCAGTAGCATCGCCATTACAGCTGGACGATCGTGTAGAGCCAGAAGCATCGAATGAGAGCACGACTGTTTCTACAGTCGCTGCTGCTGCAACGTTAGCGTCAACGCCGCCGGTCCTGGAGATGCCAGAGCTTGCAGCAGCACCTGCAGACGTCGCTGCACCGCTTGTAGTGCCAGCGTTCATCGAGCAAAACGCGATCGGCTTTTTCTTTTGCGACATGCGCGATGGCGCAACGGCGACAGTAGATGACGCAGCAGCGGTACCACCAATCACGTGCAACGGCCGCCTCACAACGCCACTGAAAGTCCACGAGCATCCGATCATGAGCGAATCGCAGTGGCTCCGTCTCGAAGTGCGTGCTGATTAGGAATAGCAAGAGCCATTGGACCATCACAGTGTTGGTTGGAGCTTTGGACAGCTAACCACTTGACTGACTTGCGCTCGTTCTCCACTTGCCTAACGCTGTCTCACTAGAGCGCACTCAAGCGCAAGCGTGTGCTGCTCTTCGTACTCTGCATGGAATTCCCGCTCGTGCTCACCAACACGGAAGCTGTGACGCACAATCAGCAACAGCAGCAGCAGCACACAGACGACAGGAGCGTCATTCACGACAACGACGCGCGTTTGTACGATTCCCAGCTTCTCGCACAGCACTGGGTCGGATGTCCACGACAGCTCGAGCAACTCCTGGCGCTGCTGTTTCGCTGGAAAGCGAAGCGACGCGGCCGCGACGTCCTCGTGCTCAGCGGCGGTGTGCGCATCGGCCTCGACACGCTCGTCCAGGAGGCAACGGCGACGAGTGCGGCCGATACGGCAGCCACTGCAGCGACGCGCGTGCTGACGCTACGGAACCTCACGTGCGGTCCAATCACGGCACGCGTCGAGCCGTTTGCGCTCCCGCTCAGCGGCATCGCGTGTCCGGTGACGACAGCAGGAGGTAGCAGCTCTAGAGACGCGAAGAGCTACACGTTTGTCCATCGTCCAATCGCTACTCGCAACTACGTACTTGCAGAACTCCAGGTCGCGCCCGATCCACTCGCAAACGCCTCGTTGTCAAGCGACAACGACGACGCGCCGGTGCTTGCTGCCTCTGTCGAAGCGACGTTTGTCGACGCCGTCGAGGATCTCCAGGCAGTAGTAACAACTGCATTGAACAAGCGCAAGCGCCAGCGGTTCCCGTCCTGGTGGCCGCAGTACATTCCGATGGGTCGCGCTGTCTTTTACGACGACGCAGTGACGCTCACGACCGAGTCGGACGCTACGATGGTCGAGCTGCGGCAGTTTATCAACACAGACAGGAGCCTAAGCGCAGCGCTCGACGTGCTGTATGAGAAGCACGGATTTGCTGACGCTGCGCGGCTCGACGAGCTCCGGTCCACGGCAGCGCATCGCTCTGTACGTGATAGCAGTAGCTCCAAGACAAGACGGTTTGATCGCTCGGTACAGTTCCGTGCCGTGCTTCGTGAGCTCTGGCGCGCACTGCCGGGCGCCAAGCGCCAGCTGATCGCCAGTTTGTCCGATCCATTCGTCGTGGACTTTTGTCTCGCGCACGTTGCGCCGATGCTGGTTCGTAGCGGCAATCGCATGCACGACGACGGTGCCGATGCGCCGCCGATCGAGCTCGCGCAGTTTCGTACGCTCTGCCGCGACGTCGTCGTTGACGCGAGTGTGCTGCACTTGGCAGTCCGTACGCAGCGCAGCGACGCTGTCCGCGCAGCAGCAGCAGCTGTCGAAGACGCTGCAAAGCGCGTTGCACAGGACGCGCTCGACCGCGCACAGCAAGCCGCCGACGCTGCACGCGAGCAGCAGCGACGCTCAGAATTGCTGCAGACCGACCCGAAGCAATACGCGCGCGAGCTGCTTGCCGAAGACGCTGCCAAGCACGCGACGCTCGCGGCTGCCAAGCAAGCGAAGCAAGCACGCAAGCAGGCAGAACGCGTACGCGAGCTCGACGAAGAGCGATGGATTCAAAAGGAGCAAGCGGCGCTCAATCGGCTCGCGACGACCGACCCGCTCGAGTACGAACGACGGCAGCAGCTGCTCGTGATGCGCACGCGGCGCTTGCAGGAGACGCGCGCACAACGCGCCGCCGAGAAAGCGCACAAGCAACAACAACAGCAGCAGCACAAGCAGTAGATACGACAGAAGCAAAGAGAACGCATGCACGTCTCTATTACGCATTCCTATGACTATGCAGTGGCGACTTGCTGCGAATGTATGACACGCGCTGTGTGTGATGACGCATCCTGCTCCTACGCGTTGAGCGACTCGCACTCGTCGATCCAGTCGGTGTACACGTCGATTGGCGCACTCAAATCTGCACCGCGTCGTGCGTCATGTATCACGACGTAAGCGTTACTACACGTTACAGGACGGCCAGAGTCAGTGAGACGTACAATGGATGGGGGTCTGGAACGACTCGGTGCACACGCGACAGGAGAGGTGGCCAATGTTGTGGTCGCGGTCCCTGTGTGCGTGCGTGTGGGTACAAAGTACGTATGTACATAGCATCGAGCATGCGTGAGTGAGCGCACGCGTAGCACGACAGCCCTCTTCCTCATGCCCTTCAACCTCGTGACGCCTGCAAACAACCCAACGTCACGCAGACGTACATTTTGCACTCGACTGCTTCGTCGTGCGAGCAGAATGGGCACTTGAAGACCGTCGAGACGACCTGCTTCTTGCGCGCAACGATCTTCTTCGTCGACTTCTTCCGTCTCCCCATGCTACTGCTGCTGTGACTGCTCGCCTGCTTGCTGTCGCGTGCTGCTGTTCGTGTGCTTGTTCGTCGACACGCTTGGGCCTCGATGCTGCTTGTTCGCTTTCTCAATTCGTCGCAATTTCGATTTTGTTGGAGCTCTGTCGATTGTCAAAATATCACAGAAATAATATTATAAAAAAGCAGACTAGTATAAGAACTACAGTCTCACATTTACGTTACAGCGGACGATAAAGAGAGAGAGGCTGTGAACGTTCAAGTTGAAACACGCAGAGCAATCTAGCAGCATAGTTGTGCTTGACAAAGCTGAGCAATGGTATGCAAGTACCGCGCATTGCATTCTGCCAAGTCTACTAGCATGAATGATCCATCTATGCTCTCTCTCACTCTCTCTTTCACTCTCTTTCACTCTCTACCTCTTACTCCACATATGTCAGCACGTCGGTCAAGATTGTGACGTACACGTCAATGCCATGCAAAAACGTGTCTTTGTGCAAACACTCGTTGTGTTCGTGCAACAAAATCGGCGTCTTGTGCATCGGCGAGAACCCAAACGCTGGAATCCCAAGCCGGCGAAGGAACCGACTGTCGGTCGCTGCTGGAAACACTTCAGCTTCGACTGGGACGCCGAGTTTCTATTGTTATCAGCCCACACATTCAACAGTTCGTCAGTTCATTGTCCACCCCACGTGATCAACTGACTACTAAACCGGCTCTCTCTCTCTCTCACCTCGCACGAACGCTGGAACAACGTCCACCAGACGTTCTTGTCGTCAATGTTTGTCGTATAGTGTTCGCGAATCGGGTCTTTCCACCACGGTGTAAAGTGCCACGACAACCCGTCGGCCGCGCACCACTGATCGAGCATGTGCTTAAACTCCACCAAGTCCAAACTCGGCGACACGCGGACGTCAAAGCCTGCAGTCGCAGTCGTCGGGATCACGTTGAGTGCGTGCGTCTTGCCGCCATCCGTCGTGACGCCGCTCTCCAATACAGTAATATTGAGTGTCGTGACATCGCCGAGTGTCCGTTTCTTCATGTCACCGTGCGTACAACCGGGGCTCAAGTGCAGCGCCGCCTCTTGTTCGGCACGGAACGCGAGCGCTTTGTTACACACGTCGATGATCTTGGCCGTTGCCGTGTTCGCAATGAACCGACTCCCGTGACCCGTTGGGCCCTCGGCTTGGACGTAGAACCACCACGGGACGCGCTCACCGTAGAAGACCGTGAATGCATCTGCAGGGTTCGCAATGCCTTCGTCAAACGCGAGCGCGAGCGGCTGGATCGTCTGGAACTCTGGGCTTGCAAGGAAACGTTCCATGCCATCCGAGCCACCGATCTCTTCGTCCGGAACGAACAGCAAGTATACGTTGCGCTTCGGCGTCAAACCAGCGGTCTTGAGCTTGTAGATTGCTTCGATGTACTGGATACTGACGCTCTTCATGTCCTGCGCACCGCGGCCGTAGATGCGACCGTCGGGCAGTACTTGCGCCTATGCGAAGAGGAGACGACAGCGTACGGCAGTCAGCAGTCGCTCTGTGGAGAAGAGAGAGAGAGAGAGAGAGCGAGAGCGCAGTGTACACGTACATCGAACGGGTCGTGGTCCCAGTGCTCGCGCATCACGGGCACGACGTCGTAGTGCGAGTTGAGCAGCACGCCAGGCAGCGACGGGTCGTCGCCATGCCACGTAGCCTGCATAACGACAGTCCCAGTCAGTCGTGGCATATTGCTACGCACTTGCGGGTGGAGCCAACGAAGGCTGGAGATTGCAGATGGCGGCACGTACCAAAACGATCGGCTTGTGCTCGACTGGCGCAAACACTTGGACGTCGAGACCGACTACGAGCAGCGATTGCATGGCACAAGCGTCAGGCATAGTGTGTTGCACAGCACATTCATATCACAAGCGCTGGTGCCGTACCTTCAACGAGGTAGTCGCGCAGCCACTCGGCCGCCTAGTTGGGACCCATACAGCACTGCGTCAGAAAAATGTAGCTAGTATATTCACAGCTCGTGGCGGGCGCACCTGCTCGTAGGCACCACTTGGGCCATCGCCGCTCACGGTACGAAAGCGCAGGAACTCGAGGAACCGCGTGACTGCGTCCTTGCGTGTTGACGGCGCCATAGTTGCTGGATGTGCGCAGGGTTTTGATGACGTACTTCACAAAATAGAAGCCAAAATGACATGCATCTCAAACTATTGATGTTATACTATTTTTTGACACACTTTACTAATATCGTGGCGGTACCTCGTCAAGTTCGAGTTCAGCACATTCACATCACAAATCAACGCAACGCAACGCCGATCGATACCGCACGACTGCTTACTACGCCACTACTACGCCACCATGGACAGCATCTTCGAGCCGTCCGAGTCGATCAACTACAACTTTGTCGCTGTCGTCTACGGATGCTTCAGCGCCTTCTGTCTCGTGCTGTTCGGGATGCATTTCTACACGCCTGCGGTCGAAGGCTTCTTCCTCACGCTCCTGCCGTTCATCCCGTGCTTCCTCTGGAGCCTCGTCGTGCGCAACAAGTGGCTCGCCAAGCAAAAGACCGTGGATACAAGCAACCGTATTGACAGCAGCGCCAGCGCAGAGACCAAGAAGGAGCAATAAGCTTGTGCGTAGTTACAACGAGTGTTGTCGCACCATACGGCAGTCACACGAGCTGTCGTTAGTCCACACAAGCCCATGCTTCGTATCGTGTCGCAATAGACTTTTTCCATCTCGTTCGAATGTACATGTGTGCGCATGATATCCAATACATAGCTGTCCACCTACAGCGCCAGCCAACTACAGGCTTCTACTGTCCTCACGCCGCTCGTGACGCGTGCGCAAGCGCCAGCAGCGTCGCGATCGCTGCGTCGCTCCCTTTGTCTGCATCAAGGTCGTCGTCACGTGGCAGCTCAAGCTCGATGCGTACAAGCAACGCATCCAATGCAGTGCGGTACGCTGCAGTACGTTGCGCCGTCCTTTCTCCAGCAGCAGGTGTGACCGTCGTCGACAGGCCGTTGCTCGATTCATCCGTCACTGGCGTCTCGAGCATTTGCTGAAAGAGCTCCACGAGTGCAGGTGCTGCTGCACGCAGCGTCTGGATGCTTGCAGCGTGCAGCAGCTCGTCGACAACACGCTGCGAAGCGCGTGCGCTGGTCCAGTGAACTGCAGACATCGCTACAAGTGCCGACGTCGCGCGGTCGAGACTCCCGGTAAAGTACGCATCGATCACACTCGCTTGTGTTTTCGGGTTGCTGCTATCACACGGCAGCGGCAATGCGTCGAGCGTCGCGATTGCACTGTCGAATCGATACAAAGCATAGCGATCAGCAGTGTGTACGATCCACACACACGACACACAGTGCGCCATACGCAACGCACCAGTCGACTGCGTCCGTGCAGTTGTTTACAGCGCGCTTGACAACAAGCGCAGCGTCAAACAGCTGCTCGTAGATGCGCTGCATCGTCTGTAGGCGGCCATGCTGGAGGTAGTGCGCCGACACTGCATCCTGTCCACGACCTGTCCCCATAATAAAACACCAGTCAATAAACAGTCGATTATGCGTACTTAAGCGAGATGTCATCTCCAGCGCTAGACAGTGACTCGAAACGCACGTTGCAACAACTCGGCAATGTGCTGCAGGACGCGACCGAGTGCGAGCGTCAATGGCGCGTGCTCTGCGTCGACAATGTGCGTTGCCGTCACGGCATCGAGCACGTCATGGACGTGTGGCAGCACGACGCGGTCGAGTGACCCGCGCAGCAGCTGCAGCAACAGCTCGAGCGCAACAGCTGTCTCGGTCGGTGCGACGATGCCAAAGACCGCAGACGCGTCAGCGTCGCCGCGGATGCGCGCAAGCACGAGCGGCAAGTACGTCACGGGCGCAACGAACCGCCCGACGAGCTCCGCGACGACTTGTAACTCCGAAGCAATCTCGGCGACGCGCCATTCGCGCAGCAGCGTCGGCAGTAGGAGATGCGCGTCGACTGTGACCGTCTCTTCGCAGAACACGACGATCGTCGTGAGCAGCCGCACAGCGTGGCGCCGCGTGACGCTCTGCCAATTCCCAAGTTCACGCAGCACGGGCGATAAGAACCGCCGTGCGCGGCCACGAACAAACAGTCGCGTCCCGAGCGTCGGCCGCGTCGCGCCAAACGGGTGCGGTAGGACGCCAGCATAGTTGTAGCTTGGGAGCTGACCATCGGTGCCGTACTGTTTGATCTCGAGCACGTCTTCTGCATGTTCGCGCTCGTACCGCGCACCAAGCGCTACAAGCGTCGCAAGCGCTGCTGCTGCAATCGCATTGTCGTCGTCGCTTGCAGCGCTCAGGACGTACGGCATCAAACGAGATTCGTGATCGTATCGATCGGGGAGATGCAGCAGCCAATCACTGACGAGCGCGAAGAACGCTTTGCGGACAAGGACGTTCGTGTCCTGATTCAGCTTCGCAAAATAGTTGATCCGAACGTCGTGCGTGTAGAACGCTGCGATCGGCAAGACGTTGTCGTCGCGATGGCCAATGAGATCGACGATCGCTTCCGTGCCGCTGCCTTTGCACTTGTCGCGGTTCGGACACGCGACGAGCGCTCGCACGGCGTCGATGGCAGCGAGCCGGACGCGCGCCAAGCGATGCACGAGCAAATGGCGACACGCACGGACGCACGCGACGCTAAAGTGCTTCATGACCGACACCATGTGGTCGCTCACGGCGCGTAAGAGCGCACAAGCGCGGACGTTCACGTCTGGAAATGGGTCATAGACGCCTGCGATCAGCAGCACAAGGACGTCAAACATGTACGCGTGCAAGATCGACGACGCACTGCGTGTAAACACATTGTTGAGCAGCGCCGCGAGCAGTTCGAAAAACATCAAGCGCACTTCTTCCGATGGTTCGTTGCGGGTATTGCTAGCAGGCGTAACGACCGACGCGTCGACAAACACGCGACCGCGCTTGTACGCTGCTTGGAGCGCCGCGTCACGCGTAAACTCTTGCTGCGCTTCGTCGTACGCAAATGGACTGTCGAGGCGCCGCACGATCGCCGGGACGAGGTACGGCAGGATGCGCAGCAAGTCGGACTCGACTGCGACGTAGCGCGTCGTGATGCGAACGCACACCGCGCGGACCTTCTCGACCGGGTCGTTGAAGCGCTTGAACAGCGCTTTTGCGACCGTATCGAACGGCGGGAAGTCGGTTGTATTTGTAGACAGCGCTGCTGCATCGCTTGGTGCTGTCATGTCGGAATGTTGCGGTGAAAGAGCGGCGTCCCTTTGTGTCAGAAAGTGCGCTTCGAGCGCGAGGGCTGCTTGCTTGCGCACGGCGCTGCGCTCATCGGCGAGGCGATTCATCTCACGCTGGAGGTTGAAGTTGAATAGCTGCGTCGATTGGCGACATGTCGTAGCATCCGATGCCGCTGTATCGGCTTCGCTGGACGCACTTGAGGTGTCAGTAGCAGATGCACGCAGCAACGTGGTGGACTGCTCGCGCTTGTCTGTTGTGGGCTTGCGCATGCGCATCGACTGCTGCGGTTGCTCATTGCTGGTGCGTGACGCCACGGACTTGCGCAGCACGCGCGTGACGTCACGCTGGAGCGACTCGCGCTGCATCTGTTCCCATACGACGTCAACCGCACTCATGGCTAATGCTTCTTGCTGCTTGCTGATGATGTATCGTCTTGTCTTGTCGACTCTCGTAGGTCATGTTCGTGATATCCACAAGTTCCACGACCTTTCGAGCACATGACGCGTTGATAATGAGTATAGATATGTGCTGCTAAGTATATATTGGGAAAAGTTGATGTAAAAAATAAATAACAGGAGTTACATGACATGCCGATAGTAGTTAATACAATAAACTGTCGTAATGAATTCAGATACCCATTCCGTTCTTTATCGTGTGCTCTCTTCCTCTGTATATCATGCAATCGCTGCAACCTATGTCGACGCGGACGACGGCGGTGGCAGCTCGGCAGGACTAGGGAAGAGGAACTCGGACTGGATCGGGTAGTGGTCCGACGGGTACCGCCCGTCGCGGGCTTCCGTGATCACCTCAGTTGACACGACGCGCATCGTACGTGGTCGGAACAAGAGCCAGTCGATGTGGTTCGCTGCAACTTCCGCACCGCGCTCGCCGTCGTTGTCGACGCCGGCCCAGCCGTGGTACGTGAACGACACGGAGCCGACCTGTTTGTCCGACGCTGGCCACGCTTCCCGGAGCTGCGGACCGTCGGCGTCGGCCGTCAAGTAGCCATACGTCGCCGTGTCGTGGCGGTACGTGTTAAAGTCACCGACCAAAATCAATGGCGTCGTGTCGCCCGCGATCGCTTGCATGCGGCGCCAGAGCAAGCGCGAACCGTGCGCTCGTGCTGCAGCGCCGACGTGGTCGAGCTGCGTGTTGATGAAGAACAGCTCCTGCTGCGTCGCGCGGACGCGGAACTTGCCGTACGTCACGAGCCGGACGCAGTCGGCATCCCAGCCTTTCGTACCGGGCGTGTCCGGGGTCTCCGAGAGCCAAAAGTCGCCGCCACTGAGCTTCTCGAGCACACTCGTGTCGTAGAAGATCTGTTCAAACTCACCATCGGTCTCACGCACGACGCCAAAGCGTTCGTACGGATGCGCGAGGAGCTGTGCAAGTTCTGCGAGCTGGTCTTTCAAGCCCTCTTGTGTGCCAAGCAACACCGGGTGGTACCGATTGATGATGTCAGCGACGTGGTCCTTGCGGTAGCGCCAGCTGTTTGCGCCATCGTTCCCGCCTGCGAACCGCAGGTTGAACGTCATGACCTTGAGGCTCAGTGGCATGGTCGACAGCTGCGACGCCGCTGCGCCTTTCAGTCGCGGCCGTGCGTCGAGCGTACTGTCGGCCATCGCAGCGCCGTTCGTCGTGGGAAGTGTAGAGGTCGTGCGCACACTCGACGCGCTTTGCCAGAACAGGAATAGTGCAAAGCAAACGAATGTGCCAATGACGACGAAAAAGCGATCTTGCTTCGACTGTGGCGGCCGCGCTGTGCGTCGCGAGTCGGCGTGTCGGTACGGATTCCGCGGTGTCGCGCTGCTCGGGAAGAACGAGTCAAAGCCATTCATTGGATCGAGTGTGCTGAAAAGACGTCGTGTACTAGCGAACGGATGTGCGCAAGCGGCGCCTCGTACTGGGTGAGTTTGCTTGAGCGGCGCTGGTGGCGACACGTGCTCGATCTTCGAGCTGTGAGTCACTTGATGCGGTGTCGCTTTGATATTTGTAAATAGTATTTGTGTGCCACACCGATAAATATTTACTAAATATATACTATTGTCGACGGTGTCGCGGAGTGTTCATGAAATGATGCATTAAGGGGTGAGTTGAGTTGCCTCTTCACCTGTTCCTACAGCATTAGCGAGCGCAAGTGTCCTGCGCAACATGACTTTGCTGTCGCATGTAGATCGGTGATAGTGGCGGCGGTCAACGTACAATTTTTTCATTAAATTATGGCACGTAAATTTACATGGATATGTTGTATGCGAACGTGAAGGTGTGTGTCGGAGATTAAAGTATTGCAATAAAGGAAAATCAACTAGCTATAGCGAACTCTACAAACGCCTTGTGCAGCTTGTCAAACTCGCCTTGGAACAACTTTGCGAGGTATGTAGTACTGGATAACGACATGTTCGATGTTCTGCTCCACTGCATTTTTACTCCAGTTGAAAAGCCATGAATGACAATGAGCTTGCTAATAATTGCGTACTTGCAGTGCATACGTGCTACAGTACCCTTTGAGCGTATTTCACCTTGCAACCTTGTTATTAGGTGCGGTTTTGCAAATAAGCACACGCACACACGTACATGTTTTTCATTGTGTTAAGTACACGTGTTTTTGATTAGGGGAACAGCGTCAGCAAACACACAAAAAATGACACAGCATTGAGTTACGCGACAAACCTGTCTAAAATTGCTATTAGCTCGTCCGCGCGGGGATCATGCAAAAACGAGCAGCCATGTTAGCTTGGTCGGCGGATTAACCTTTTAACCATTTTCTTGATGTGCACACCGCACAGAAGTTGTCGACCATGGCTGCCTCACAAACATGCGGTGAGAAGCACGTCAGCTTGGTTTGAAACATGTCGTACCATTTCAACACGACATTAACTACATCATGCGGAAACTACTGCCCTGCAAAGTCAGCAGTTGCAAACCTTTCATCATCTGCGCGGACTCGCGTAAAGCAGCGACATCGATAAACATGTCGACTGTCATGTCTTGGTCGTCAATTTTATCTGCACTGACAAATGGGCGACGTGTGTGGTTGTTTTACTATTATTGTACAAGAGAATGTGACAGCCTATATAAACATTGCGTAAGCAAGCACTCGACGTTTGAGCTGGCACGATATATATACATCTAACTGCGTGATGTTACAAATCAAAGCACTACAATGCAACTACTGTAATGCGCTGCCGCACGCACACAAAATGTGCTTTTGCATCCCGTAGACACCATGAAACAGCTTGTGATGCTGCGGCATTTTCTCTTGTCATCGTTGAAATGACTGCCACAGCTGTGACCGCCATATATGCTGCTGGTACGAGATCAATTGTCGTAGTTGTGGTTGTCGTTGTCGTTTAGTTGACGTTATCGCTCTTCTTGTATCTGTTAACTTCGCCAGGGTTGTAGATTGCGTCATGGTTGCGTGTTGTTGCCGGCGCCAACGGCGTGAGCTCAAACAGCATCCGAAACAGCATGGCGATCCACGCTGAGCACCATTGCCACAAACACCGCCGAGCAGGCGACCGCGGGGACGCGCCAAATTGCGAGTTAATGTAGCGCGTTCGGCAAATTTGTGAAGTTGTTTTCGGGCGCTGGTGGTGAAAGAGGCGGTGATGTTGTAGTCCGTGCTCATATCCGTGCGCGCGGTGGTAGAGTCAGCATGTCGACTACGATATGCTGCTTAGCTACTCATGATAGTCATAGTTGATATCAGGGTCTGGATCAGCAGGATCGGGCTCGTAATTAGGTTTCGTAGGTGAATACATTGCGTTGTTCGATTAGTTGTCGAACTGTGAACTGTGTAGTACACTGAGGTCAAGTATCATCAATCGAGGGTAAGTTGAATTTATAAATTGTTCGACTTGCATGGATCGTGTCAAACACCCACAGTATTAATCGATTAACGCTGGTTTAAGTATGGGCGGCTCAGCGACCTTGAAGTAGAGTGATCATGTTGGTTTACTTCATTATTTAAAGTGCGTGTTATGAAACTTTGTAGAAAGCGCGAGCCTAAATGCTGTAATCCGTGATGATAATTTATTAATCGAAATTGAGAAGAAACATTTTTTGACAACGTTATCGAACCACGGGAAAAAGTATATAACTATTTACTTGGTCAACATAGGCATTCCTTTCCCCACACCAGTGATGTAGATTTATACGTTTGAGACCAAATGCCACATCTAAAGTGGATAAAGTCAAGAAAGGCTTGGCGAAAACAGCAGATCAACAACATCACTAAGAGGCGTCTCTGCCAACATCGATCACAGTAACATTAAAACAACTGCTTGAGCCAATATCAAAGTCAGATAGCTCACATTTAAAAACCAAATTTAGAACTCGATTCTGTTGATGTTCATTATCTCAAATCACATTTCATCTGTTCATTAGAACATAATAACAATAACTATTTCTATATCTATGAACAGAATGACACGTGTGTAACCTATTGACAGCTATTAAAAACATACTTTTGAAATAAATATGAATAGTTCATTAACAGTTAATATTGAAACTCTGGCACGTTATACCTAAAATCTCTGGATTTGTGTCTGCGTGTATATGCGAATTGATTTTATCCAGGAGCTTTATGCTTTTAGATGTAAAAGCTGCACACATATATCAAAATTCGTTTCCGTATAGCACGTTTCTGTTCCAAAATCATTGGTTCTTAAAGTGTACATATGTGTCTTCTGTAAGGTGTCTGTACATACACAGTTTTCGAATTGCATTTAAGTACTAAACGATAAAGGAGATCTAATCGTTAGGTTGTAGATGAGAATAATTGTTAGAGCCCCAAAATCGTGCCTTGAACGGCGCACAAAAAACACAAGTGGTTTCTGATTCTTACACCAGAACTCATGTTAACTTTATTCACGCTATATAACAACAGACATGGCATCACCACTTCACAAGCTATGTAACCGCAATCACAAGTCTCTATGGTGCATAGCAAAGTCGATACCAAAAAGCGACAAGAAACAAGTAGGTTGCGATGTCAAGTGCAAGACTGATCACATATCCCTATGGCGCAAAACAATGTCGATAACAAAATGCAACCAGCAACAAGACGGCAAGTAGGTTGCGCTAACAAGTGCAAGACAGAGTAGCAGGGTCGAGAAGTAAATCTTTAGTGCGTGGAGCCTGCTCATTGTTTGTGGAATCTGCGGCGCGGACGAGTACTGGCCATGAAGCACGACTTGGCAGGCAAGTCAGGTTCGAGTGAGGAGTTCGTATTTGCATTATACATGACACACAAATTGAGTCTAGCTCCAACATATAGAACAGTTAAGACAATATAGCTAAGTTTGTAAACATGGCGCGAAGGTCGGGTCCTTCAATCGGGTTCACCATTTTGACTCATCCGTCGATAGAAAACAGTCGATGCTTCGTAAAGCCATCACAAACACCTATACAGCGAGGTATGCGGCTTAGTCTTCGCGATTGATTGAGTGTAGTGTGAGGTTCATTCGGGATCCCATCGGTGCGAATCTGTGTAGGAGGAGTACTAGTAGCTATGCGTTTGACTGTTGTATTTGTGCGGCGCTAAATTTTCTATGACAACGCACACGACTAGCCAAACATGTATTTACATTAGCTATTTAATGTAATGCAGCAAATCTTTTGGGCGTTTGTTGTTGTATATTTCAAGTCACTTGACTTCTTGTTGTCGAGGGCAATATTCTCCTGCGTCTTTATCGCTCTCCTCCTTCGCTTGCGCCATGTTGTCCAGCTTCTACAATTTCATTCTTGCTCTCTCCTCTTTCATTTGCGCCTTTGTCGTCTCGCAAATGCTCAGTTTGTACCACTAAGTTGTTTCTCCTTCGTTGTCGAACTTGTAATAGATATGGATTTGTTTCGATTGCGGGTCGAGCTTCAATTCAGCATGGTCTTTAACAAAGACTTCAAAAACTGTTTGGTAACGCAACACGTTACCAAACATGTTGTAAATGATTCTAAAACTCTTTAAAACCTTTAAAACTGCTCGGTAACGCAACACATTACCTATCATATTGTAAAGGATTTTAAATCGTTTTATACTGTTTGATCATGATCGTAATCCTTCATAATCCAAAAACGTACAACAACCTTGTTAGACGAATTTGATGTAACGCACAATATTTGGCGAAATGCGTTGTTTGTAACGTCCAATACAACTGCTCGAGCTGCTCGTGATGCAACGCGTTCAGCAGCTCGATTGATAACGGATGCATGACTGCGACACTGCGTCGCTGTCTTCGTCGCAACCTCGGTCGCGACTTGCTCCAAGTTGTCGCTATCCATAATTGCCAAGTATCAGCGCACGTGTTCGTCTTGCATCCACTGCTGCTCGTTGTTCGTGTATTGATTTTGATCGAACTGTAGCATCTGCGGCATCGTGTCGTCTTGGATCGCGGTGATCGCCCAAGTCCAGCTCATAATGACGTGTTGGGGTTGTTGCTGCTGTGCTGGCTGTTGCTTGGTGTGCTTATAGGAGATTGGCAATGCGAGTAACGCGAGGCTTTCAGGTGCAAGCACGTTAGGTTAAGTCCAACACGGCGCGACCGAAGAGCGCTCGTCGCGTCGGTTACCGCGGGCTTGGCGTTGGTGCGATTGGCTTTGGTGCGATTTACCGCATCGAGGTGTCTTCTTGTTCTTGTCTTTGTACTTGTCGTGTCGTCTTTTTGTCGTTGTCTTCGTCGTTTTTGATTTTGTGTTGTTGTTGTTCTTTTTTTTTATTTGTCCGAGGTCCTGTTTGCACAGAAAAACCTAAAAAGTAGTAAATCTTTAAATCAGATGATCCAATTTGTGCACTCGCTTCTCGGGATGCATCTCAAATATGCATGTTCATTACAGTTTTGTATTGCAATGCATGAACAGAGCCGATTTTGCAAAGTCCACTGGGTTCATGCACTCGGCATACAAACATGCAATCAACACGCATATCCGAGCCATTGTCTATTGGAACACGAATGGCATGAAGCAATTTGATTGGACAAAGAACAGAGTGCTCGATCGATCTGTCGATGTGCACAATAGGCACCTTGGTGCCTAACCATGATAACACATTTCGGAATGGAACTGCAAGAACAGGCGTGTGTTGAAGTTGGTTATCTTACATGGGCAATGCAATCTACATCGTGATTTTCGACGTGATAATGGTGTAGTTTTCTTGCAACCGGTGTGAATAAACAGAATCAAAACAGAGCTCCTTGATTCTTTTTATTCATGATAAACAAAAGACGTATCATTCCGCATACGTCTTCCTGGTGTTAGTATCCAGGATGTGCATTTTGCACGTTATGGATGATTGGGATGAAATAAAGTATGCAAAATCACAATAACTGCAAAATGCACACAGTAGGCACGACTACTCGATGTCGTGATGATGTTATGATTTAGCTCGTAACCTATTCGAAAAGGTGGATTTTTGGGCGATAGATTTCAAATTGTATGATAGTTGCAAGTGGGTTGCAACTAGTCGATACAATTGCTATTTATCGTTACTTTGGATATTAATACAATCTATCGGGATTTCGATAAAACGATTGAGCAAAGCCGAATTTAGCGAATATATCGATATTTGGACGCGACATGTAGGCTAAAACGATCTGTGCATTCTTTTACAATTCCACAAATCTGAAAAAGGTGCGACAAATATGATACAATTTGGATGTTTCACATCTATCGACTTGGCGTTTTAGTCATATGTTTGTCAGATCGCTATAATTCGTAGGCCTTGTGGTTTTCGAGTGGTTATTGATCTGGTTTGTGAAGTTTGCTGTCCAAGCAAACAACGCAAAAACAACGCAAATCGAGACACGAGCGCGCACAAGCGCGCAAAGCACACAATGGCTGCGATTGTCGCGAACGGCGGCAGCGAGGCGCTCGCGGCGCTCGAAGCACGCGCGATCCGCGAGAAGCAACTCGTGACGTACAGCACTGCGCTCGGGTCGATTGCGTTCTCGGCGTTTGTCGTCCTTGGCGTGGCGCTGCCGTCGCTCTGGAAAGTGATCAACGGCGAGTGGAGTAGTAGCATCTTGCCGAGTCTCCTTGCGCTCGCAGGTACGTCGTGCTGCTGCTTGTGTTACGCGTGCGTATGCTGGTATCTACCTCTGTCTCTATATGCGTGTACGTGTCGCCTTGTGCAGCCTACTGACAGCGCGTGCGTATGGATGTATGTCGGTTAACGCACACACGCACACACACGTTAGGTCATGGCGTGTGGGTCTTGTCGGCTGTACTCACACTCAAGTGCGCACAAGTGCAGGGCGAAGCGCTCCTGCGCGAGTTTCATGCACGCGTACGTTCTGCAGTCTCTCTCAGTCTTGTCCACTTGCCATACGCAACAACCGCCAGTTCGATCGACTGACGACCAGTGTTTTTTGGGTTGTGCAGTACTTAACGCGCAAACCACCAGCGCCTGCGAGCCCTGAACCGGAAGACCGCGCAACGCGCTGTACGTTTTGCATAGCGTCCCTCTATTCGTCGCGCTGGACACTAACATGCCACATCGCACTGCCTTCAAACCACACATGCTCAGTGGCGCAAGTGTTGAACCACTCGCGTCTCCAGTCGCTCTCGCCAGTTGCAAAGCAACCGACTGCGTCGACAACAGCAGCTCAGCGGTCGTTCTTTGACCCAGCGCCCGTCGAGACTGTCGACGACAGCAAAGCGTATTTGCGTCGCTTGACGCAGCAGCAGAAGAAGCGCGGCGTACGTTATCGTGTGTAGTGGTGTTTGGAATGTACTTGCCGCCAGCATCATTTGACGCTGTCGAAAACCACTTGCGCGCTGTTTGGCTTCACGATGCATTAGGACGACGCGTCAGCGTCTGCATTCCGCGTCGCTGGCGGCAGCAGCGCGACAACCAACAGCGGCGGTGCGACGTTCCAGACCGACAACTATGGCATCTACGGCAGTGCGTCGCTCGTACCGCGCGTGTACCAAGCGTCGGGCTTTGATCCGTACTTGGAAGAGAGCAACAAGCGCGACGACGAGGACGCGCTCCAAACAACGTCGAACCCAAACGTTGCGTGGCGACAGCTCGAAGAGTGGGGACTTGCGATGTTTATGCACTTGTACGCGCGCAACTTGCGCCGATTGCTTGCGTGCCACGTGAAAGACGTCGTCGCTGCGTTTCTACAGAATGCGACGGAGTTGAATGCGTGTGGCGTGTTGGCGGACGTGCTGCTCCGTCGCTTGCCGTCCCAGGCGCTGCTGTGTCCACCGGGTCAGACGAACCAGATGACGAACGTCTCACTTGCCGACATGCTCGCGCAGCTCACGAAGAGTCCACTGTTTGTATCGCCGACGCGCCCAGGCGTGAATTTGTTTGAAGAACACACGAGCGTACGTTTTGACAGATGTGTGGTTGTTTGTAACTGTGGTGTGGTTATTGAGTATGTAAAGTGGTTTTTGAGCGAGTGCACTGACGGAACATCGCTTGCGTTCTCTCTCTTTTGCAGTTTGACAAGTACCTCAATGTTGGCGACGCAAGCAGCAGCATTGAGTTTTCGACACTGGAGCACCAGCAATACGTCCTCGAGCGATTGATCATGCTTTCGAAAGACCGGAGTCTCGATCGCTACCGATGGAACAAGGGCTCGACGTTCAAAGGTGCGTCGTGTTATATGCCAATCAGTCTACACTCGTGTTATTCTGACGCTCTGTTTCTCTTTGTATCCTACAATGCTAGGGAAAGAGTGGACCGAGAGCCTCCCGTCGGACGCCGAGATCCTCATGAACGTCTTTTGCTGCATGATGGACAACATGTTGCCAGCCGACAGTGAGCGCGACCGGCCGTTCCACAAGTCGTACTTTTTGGCGAAAGGGCCACGTCGGCCGTTTACACCGAGTGTTCGCAGTCGCCTGTTTGTCGTCCGCACGGTCGCCCGACCACCGCACTTCAAGGTCCTCGCACGCGCTGCTGTGCGTGAGATCGTACCGGTACGTCGTTGTTGCTGCTGGGCTTAGCGTTTGCGTGTAGACGACGCTTCATACAGTTTGCTGATGGCTGCTGCTGTGTGATGATGCACTTAGGGGGAGGACAACATCTTCCACGCGATCGTCGTGTACCTCCACGCAGTCAAGCGCATGAAAGCGGTACGCAAGCATGTGCTTCTTTTGGCGCTTTAGCTGGATGTGCTGACTGGCTCTCTCTACGCCTGGACAGGGCTACCTCGAGAGCATCAACCTCCACCGGATCATCGAGTCGGTGTTTGACGTCGCCAAGTAGTCAGATCGACGGACGTTAGTGCACGCCGCAGCTCATAGGATCGTGGTTGTGCAAAAGTGCAGGTCCGAGTGGTTTTGAATTTGTTGACACTGTCGTGTTTCCAAAAACCACACCACACCACTTAATCAACCTAGGCACTTGATTTTCCATAAATTCATTGTACAACTCTCTCTTTCTCTCTCTATCGTTCTACGACGCCTCGACACTCTTTCTCGTGCGCTCGGAGGTTCTCGCGCGTCTTGAACGTCTTTGCGTGCACCGAACCGGCGCACAATCGACACGCATGCGGTCGCGTGAGTTGGTGACACCGTTGCCAATGGCGCTTGAGCGTCTGGAGCGTCTTGAGCGGCGTCCCACTTGCTTCACCAAACGCACAGCCAATCTCTGGGCAGTACTTTGGTCCGACGGGTACCGGCGTTTGGTGCTGCACGACGTCCGCGAGCGCACTACCAGCGTGCTGCTTGGCGTGGAATGTGAGCTGGTAGAAGTTGACAAACTCGTCGTTGCACACGCCGCACGCAAACGGCTTGACGCCGTCGACGAGCAAGTGCACCGGCGCGACCATCGGCGACGCGAGCGGTCGTGTAGTTGGTGTCTCAGTGGTTTTTGTAACTGCTGCGGACGACAGTTGCTCTCGTTTCGCCTTCTTGGCCGTGCGCACGACGCGCTCGAGCTCTGCTTGGAGCGCTGCGATCTGCATCTGCTGGCTCTGAATGCGCGCATGGAGCTGCTGCGTCAAGCTGTCGTCGCTGGTATGCGTGGTGGTTATTGGCACTTCAGTGGTCCTTGACGGTGCGACGCTCTGCACGTCCACTGCCAAGCTGCTGCTGGTGGTGCTTCGCGTCGTTGTTGCTGTCGCTGCTGGCGTATCTGCGCTGGACGCCACTCGATGGCTTGCGACGTGGAACCGCAGTGCGGAGCGCGACGAGTAGCGCTTCACGCAGCCAACGTGGTGACACACGTACGGCTGCTCGCGTGAGTGCACGCGTGCGTGGTCATGGAGCGTCGAGACGCGGTTGAAGCGCTTGCCGCACGTCGTACACTCGAGGCAGCGCTCGCGCGTGTGGACAAACGTGTGGTCGCGCAAGTGCGCGTTGTCAGTAAACGCTTTACCACAACCGGGGTGCATGCAGAGAAAGTTGCGCAGCCGCAATGCCGGTTTCTTGCGCCGCGTTGTTGCTGGTGGTGGTTTTTGCACCGGCGGTTTTTGAATAGCATCGGTCTCGAGCTGCTGCTGCGGTGGTGTCGTGGTTGTGATTAATGATGAGGAGGCGGCTGCTGCTGGGGGCGGTAGCAGTAGCAACGACGAGCTCTCGCTGCTGTGTCGGTCGTGGAGCGAAAAGCGCCGCAGTGATGCGTGCTGTTGTACGTGGTCAGAGTGGTTATTGCTATTGTTGTGTTGCTGGTGCAGGTGAACATGGCTGGTGGTGGTCGCCACGTGTCGCTGGCTGTCGTAACGCGGCGACCGGAGCTGCTCGTGAATATTGTTATCTGTTGCAGTCTGGAGTGACGACAACGTCATCGATGGCGATGACGCCTGCTGCTGCTGTTGCTGTAGCGTCGATGTCAGAGCGTATGGTGTGACTGCTGGCGATGGCGATGGTGGTGGCGCGTAGAATTGTGAGAGTAACGGTGCAGCTGTAAACCACTGTGGTGTTTGCTGCGAGTGTGCGTGCTGCTCGCGGGTGCTGCTGTTGTTGCTCTGTCGCTGCAGCACAGAGCTGGTGGCAACTGCTGTGTCCTCGCGCATTGGCTGTGGTAGTGAATCGGATTCGATATCTAGCAGGACACAAGTGCAGCAGCAGCAACAGCAACATTGACTATGAGTTGTGTGACTTGATGATGAGCGAGCAAGCACTACAGTAGAGTATAGCTGTGTCAATAAGCTACAAGTGAGTGCATGCTCGCACCGTAGTGGATGTGGTTGGCGTTGTTTGGAGGTGGCAGCTGCTGCTGGTAAAGCTGCTGCTGTTGGTGCTGCTGCGATTGGTAGTGGTATTGATGCTGGTACTGGAGATGCTGGGTTGGGAACGACGCCGCGGCTGCTGTTCTATCTTGCTCGTGTGAGTGCTGTGTGTTGCGCATGTTGCTGTTTTTACCGTGCCTCACAGCAGCCTGGAGCGCTGCGCGTGTGTGGTACAGTAACTCCTTCCACAACTTTTGACGTCGTTCCAGTCTTTGTTGCTCCTAATGCATGACACATTTTTTACTAACTTAGCAAAATAACAATAGCTAAAATATCGATATTTTGTCGACTTGTGTTGGCGCCATCATGGCGAAACGGCTGAGTTCACTGACGCTGTAGCAGAGTGTGTGCGGTGCGCATCGAAATGTGCGTGCGACTGTGTTTGATGTCGCAGACGTCTGAGCCATTCAACTTGGTGGTGAGGCAAAGCTGAGTCGTTCACCTTAGCTCTTAAGCTCACTGTCAAAACGACACC
>JAADXH010000009.1:0-80804 GCA_023337595.1 Globisporangium camurandrum
CTTGTGCACCCGCTGCCCCACAGCGTAAAGTCGCCGAGAAGCACGACACCATTGCAAGCAGCGCGACACGTGCGCTACGAATCAACAGCTTGAACGATGTACACGAGCAGCGCCACGCGGATCTACAACCCGCGGCCGGATGCGTATGCTACGAGTACCGAAACTTTTGTCGATTCATAATATATGTACACTTGCCGAGCAGAAGTTGCGTGTATTTCGTGTGCCAACCACATAAGCACCATCTTATGTTTCTTTAGACTGAACGCTGCAATCGCAGCAGCGCGCTATAGAGCATTAATGGAAGCGACGTTGCAAACAAAAATCTTGACTACTACAGCCGAGGTCCTCACTTGCTGCCGCGCTATATTGCCTCTCTCTCTCTCTCTCTCTCAGTTATTAGCAGCAGCAGTGACTCTAGCAGACTCTTGTAGCAAGCAAGCAAACGTGCATCTAGGAGAACGTCATGCCGAGTCCAAGCTGCGCGCGCTTGATGTTGTCGTGCGTGTGCGACTTGAGGATCCACGAGTAGTTGGCTTCCAGCCGACCAATGCGCGTACCCCAGACGAGGCCCATCCCGACAGCAACGCGCGTATCGTCCGCGAGGTTCTTCATCCACTTCTTCTCATCCAACAGGCGACCCCACGTCGTGAGGTTCCCTGCATTTGCAAAGAACTGCCCACGAATGCCGAGCATCTGTGCACATTCCGGATGTTTCAGTATAAGTGTCCATCCAAGCAATGCTCTCTAAACCAGCCACTCCAAGCCAAAGACGCACCGCCAATAACGGCATCGGACACGGGAAGCCGACGCTCGCCGAGCCGTTGTAGCTCAGCTCGCCACCGAGCGAGTCGCCTGCTGCGACACCACCGTCGCGAGGGGACGCACGCGGGCCGACGCCTTTGTGGTTGAACCCACGGAGGCTCATGGGACCACCGAGGAAGAACCGATCGCTGATGCGCGCCGGTCGGTTCTCGTCACTGCCGTACGACTTGACCGCGCCGACGTGGTACGACAGACTGAAGCTCAGGATCGGCATGCCAAACAGAATCGGCCCGAACGCATAATGCGTCTGGCCAGCGACTTCCGTCTTGACAAACTTGACGTCGCCGAGCAACCCGGAGATTTCCGTACTGTGTGCATGTGCCACATAGAATGGAACGTCATTATATAGCGTTCAGATCGAGCCAGTGCTGCTAAATTGACGCTACGCATGCAGCAGACACAAATGAACGCATATATCGAAACACTGACGCGAATAGCGACACTTTCACGCATTTATCGACGCAAGCACACATATTGTAAAACGCACCTGTACTGAAACAATCCACCGTCGGTCGGGTACACGCTGTTGTTCCGCGAGTCGTCTTTGAAGACGTACTTGACGCTCGTCTTCGTCGACGGCAGTGCTTCCGACAGAATGCTCGGCGACGCACGGAACGCTGTCGGGATCTTCGCATCACGACGGGGGATGATGTCGCGCCAGCCAACGTTCAGCGACAGGTCGTGGACGCCGTCGTAGTCGCTCACGCTGATGCTCCCGCCACGGATCTTCTCATTATATGAGCTCAAGTATTCGTGGTTATGGAGTTCGTTTGCAGCCGTTGCGCTCAGATACAGCGGCAAACCAAGGAAGCGCGGCTTCTGGAACGTCGCGCGCTCCGTGTTGCTGCCCGAACGCGCGTACGTTGCACCAAACGTGAGCTTCTCGGCTGTCCCGAACGCATTCAGGAGCGTCAGGGACGACTCGGCGGCTTCTTCGTTGCCATCGGTCGTTGCGCCAAGGTGGAGCGACCGCCAGCTCTTCTCTTCAACTGTGATCGTCACGTCCGTCTCGTCGCGCTTCCCCGAGCTTGCTGGAGAGAACACACGACAATAGACAGCAATTGTTGTCAGTGTGCTGCACCCGGCGTCACGAAGAGACAGAGAGAGAGAGAGAGAGAGAGAGAGAGAGACGCACACTTGTCGAGTTCGACGCGGATCGAGTCAAAGATGTCGAGCGCCTTGAGCTCCTGCGTTGCGACTTCGAGGTCGCGCACGAGGTATCCGATGCGGTCCGCAGTGTACGCATCCTATATAATGTATCGTTGCAGCAGTAGTAGGCGATGATATGGAGTGTCGACGTGCACACAGACGTGTACGCCATCATAATGGCAGTTCGCATGTCAGTCACTGCTCTTGCTGCTTTCTCTCTGTGTGTGCACGCGCGTGATCAGACGCGCATCGTACGCACCTGGAGCTCGTTCTCAAACACTTCGGTTCTGTTGTCGTTGCAGGAAGAGCGCGCGCACACAGCGTCAGTCGCTCATACACACACACAAGTGTGCTCGTTTCGTTACAACTGTGTGGCTATGGCGCAAACATGCATGTGCACACACACGCACCTCGTGCGCTTGTTGCCCTTGATGAACACCTTGCCGATGCGCATCGGCGGTCCCCATGGATGACGTGCGTCGCTATCCATCGACGCTGGCGCCGGTTGGTGCTGGTGCTCTGCCATGTCTTTGCCTATCACACGTTGTCTTTCAGCACTGGATGTCACGGTTCGATTGTATCGGTATACAGGTAGTTTCTGCACTCGAAATTGGCAGTCGAACATAAATGAATAGACCGGTATATATTGACATATGCATTCGCACAGGTACAAATCATTTCTTGAACGAGATTGTTAGGGTCGAACCTGCATAGAAATTCAAGTCAAACCAGTTAGCATGTAAAATATAATCCACACGATTTCCCAAGATTAGAAGATCTCCATAATGACAGAAAACAGGGAGTTCATGCCGTTTACGTATGCATACACGCAATTTATGCATTTTCAACACGTATATATTTTTGACAATATCTGTCCCAAACGACGACTAGTATTTTTCGTTTTCGACAACAATCAATTTGACAAACTGCCACGTTCGTCAACTCGAGCAGCAACGATCAACTGTCGTGTGCGCAGCATGAGTACTTATCTCAGTCGCGAACACACTACGCAAGACTCAGGTTCAAGCGATGGCACGTACAGCATCTCCACCACCACAGCAGCGGTGCTTGCACGGACCGTACGAGCACCATCGCACAGGCGCCTTGCGTGCTGAGAGCTACCATTGACGCTTGCAAGTGATCAAGCGAGGACCGCACAAGAACGACAGCAAGGATGGTTACCTCAACTTGCTGCGGCAGGATGACAGTCAGCAGCAGCTCAGCGCTGCCAACATGCCGCAGCTCTTGTTGTTGCAGTCGTCACCAACACAGGCGCCACGTGTGACAACTACGACGCAGAACGTTGATAATGCAGTGCATGCGCCTGCTGCACACGCGCCATTGCAGACGCTGCAGTCACCACCACAGAGTCCGCCATTACCGCCGGAGCCGCCAGTACCAACAGCAAACAAAGCAATTGTACGCAACATTTCAAACGGTGCGTGCGGTATACGTCAGAATCCACTCGCTGATGCTCACAACACGCTTGTGGACCCTACTCTAGTGCTACTCGCACTGCCGGAGCTCTATACAAACGGGCTCAAGTTGATGAACGAGATGAAGGTACAGTCGCCATTCGCCCAAAACGCCAAGACTGAGACACCAAGAAAGCTGACGCCGAAGAAACACTGTATTTACGCCCGCCCGTAATCGTTCCCATTGGACCGACGACGAGCGCTACAAATCGTTCAGCTTCATGTCGAAAGTCGTTCACACGCTGACATTGCTGCGTCTCTCCCGGGCCGTGAGTCGACAGCGCGTCAGCAGTTTCCTACGTTGGAGACGACAAAGTTGCTCGCCAAGCAAAAGAAGCGATGCGTAATCAGCCAAAAGCGAGAAACCAGCAGACACACGATTAACGTACTGATCCATTTACGATCGCAAGTCCTCGTCATGCAGAAGCAAGCGAACGAAGAAATTATGACGAAGCAACACGACGCGCTCGAAACGCAAATGCACTTTACAACGACAAGCAACACCAATAACCAGTTACTCCTGCAAGCAGCGAAGGCTGTAACGGGGTTACACGCGCTGGTTATATATTTAATAACTCAGCGCTGCGGAATTATATTCTCGCAACTCATCAAAAGTCAGCTTTGTCAAGCTGTTTTACAATTGGTCATATATTCGAGTCAGTTAGACATTTAGGCCATTTAGACATATAGACATTTACAGCCATCAAGTCAGAAGTTAGCAGAACCATTCATTTAGAATAGATTTAACTTTATTATTAACATACTAGAACTAGGAAGTTAGCCGTTTGCGCTAGACGTGAGCAAACACCCAACACAATCTTTTAATACAATTCGGACTTTTGCTTCCTACAAAACAGACATCGCTTCCTCTACGTCTGTGCTGCGTAACTGGGGTTCGCCCGGTTACAAAGGCAGTAGTCTACGTGCTGCTTCCCCAGCGTCTCGTCACGAACCTGTTCGGTGTGAGTCGCAGCTTGCTCAAACGAGCTGTTCGCAGGCATCGTCAATTGGGCACAGTCAAAGACTCCGTTCAGTGCGGCGTTGGCATCAAAAACCTGTTGTTTAATGTCAAGCACACGCGCGCACTCTCAGCTGCTGCGCTTTGGTATGAGCAAGAGAGTCGTTCGCAGCCTCCTCAAGAATTGCGATGGCGCGAACCGCTCGATTTACGCCAATCCGTTTTCGTTCACAAATGGAAAGCTCGCTCGAGGATTGGTAAAAAATAAAAGAAGGAGAAGACGAAAAACATTGACATTAAAGTAGCTCTCTGCGCCAAACGCATTGATGAGCGACAGAATCAAGTCGCGACGCTCCTCAAGGGCGGAATACCAGTAGCGAAAGCGTACATGCGCACGAAAGCAGGATGCATCGACACAAGTATGCAGTGATTGACGATCGCATCGTCATCCTCGGATCGTTCAACTAGACTGATTTTGCAGTGAGCAAAAACAACGAGCTAGTCGAAGTGCGGGTTGATCGCGCTCGCGCTGCGCAGCTCAATGCAATCATGATGGAGCACTTTGAGCAAAATGGACGAAATCAAGAAGAAGTGCAAGCGCAATGAACAGAGAGTTGAGTATGAAGAAGCAAAAAAGTGAGTCATACAAGTCATGTTCGCATCAGTCACAAGTAGTTATGCCATTTAGTAAATATGAATTGCGGGTGAAAAAGAGTATATTGTATAAAATCAAACGCGTAATATTATATTTTTAAAATCTGCACGCATTCAGATCGTTGATAGCGCGATGGTGTCGCTCATTCGGCGCGTCCAGCTCATGCTCGCTGGCACGACGGCTGCACGACGCTTCCAGGTGCGTGACACTCGAGCTCTGACTATGGTGTGCTTGTGCACACTCTGCATGTGTATGCAATTATTTGCCTGCGATTTGTGTACCAGTTGCCCAGGCAAACTTGTATGTGCCACAAAAAAGCACCTCCATTCACATTGCACTGCTTACGTGCATGCACTCTCGTGTCGACTTGTGGACGTTGTTTTAGGAAGAAGCAGACGTCGGTGTTGCAGCAGTGCTGACGTGCTACCGCGCACTGCGACTGCAACCTGCAAACGCAGACAGGTACGTTGTTCGTGCTCGTATTCGCTACAAACACCGACCGCATACAAAATGCATCGATCGCTGACCACTTGCACGCCCATGGCTGTGTATCGTATAGAGACAATGGCGTCCTGTTTGAACAAGCGGTTGCAACTGTCGAGAAGAAGCAGTTTGAGCAGCAAAAGACGTACGTACAGACGCAAGTCGCAACGCAGGTGCGTCGTCGTCCTGTCTTTCATGGTACAAACGTCCGCACCCACTGGCCGCACCAGCTTCTCTCATAACACTGTGGTATCGTCACGTACGTTCCCAGCTCGAGATTGCATTCGATGCGATCGTCAAGACAGCAGCAGCAGCTGAGACGAACGCCCATACGATCTCACTCTCGGGCTTTGCGCCACTCGACGAAGTCGTTGACCAAGTGCGTTTCGACTGTCTCTCTCTCTCTATTTGTCTACTTGTCTCATATCTCTGCTCCACTGTGTCGCTGCAGCAACACGCTGGTGCGACACTCGAGTCGCTCTTGGGGTTTACGCTCCGCGTCGAACCGTCGAGCGTCGCAGACGCAGGCGACGGCGTGACGCTTTGTGGGAAAGCGCCCATTGGCTCCGTCGTGGTACGTCAACAGGTCGTTATCAGTACATAAAGCTACTAGACGCTCACGTGTCGCCTGCGCATTCGTTTGAATAGGCGCTGTTTCCTGGCACCGTGTACCTCCCCGAGCATTTCAAAAAGGTACGCGTCGCTCTTGTTAGTGGTAACTACTGCATGCAGCAAGAGAGTCAGATCGATCGACTGACGTGACGCAAATATCCCATGAAGTTGCATCACTTGCGCGAAATTTCGGACAATCCATTCGCACGTGCGCGCTTTGATAGCGTCGTGATCGACGCCAAACGAGCATGTACGTCTCTCTCTCTCTCCATATATATATATATATATATATATGCTGATCGTTTCTCTACTGTACGATACCAACAGCATCGACGCCGCGCAATCCACTCGCAGTCGCGCACAAGATCAATCACCCACCAGCAGGAACCAAGCCGAACGTATTGCCATTTGCATTTGAGTTTCCACCCGACGGACCGTTCGTCCAGCAAATGTATCAACAATTGATCCCAAATTCGTTCGTCGAGATGCCGACACGCTGGTCGATGTTTGGCAAACGTGCGCTCGTGCACGTACGTTTTGTACGATTGCCTATTGGCTGGAGTGTGCGAGAGAATGCAACGCTGACACTGTCGCATTGCTATGCTATCGACACATACAACAGGGCCTTGCGTTCATTGCAACTGCGGACATTGAAAACGAAGAGCTGTTTCTCAACTACCGGTCGGTTTTGTTGCCGCGAATCGATTGCGTCAATAGGTGTGTCTGACAAACGCTCTGTGTGTGCTTGCGTGGCTGGATCCATAGCTACAATCCCAGCAATCCGCTGCCCGAGTGGTACACACCAGTCGACGTCGACGCAGATCGCGACATGTGGCAGTAGATTTGGATTATTGGCGTAGCAACGGTATCGAAAAGAGCGATTGTAGCGCAGTAATTTTGAACGCATGTGGCAATTGATTTGTATTTTCTCGAAATCAGTTTGAACTGGTCGCTTCCACTGCAGCGTTAGATCTTGACTTTGAGAATTCAAGTGCACAGTGAGAGAGAGAGATGGAGCGTAGTAGAGAGTGACCGAGTGCACCGAGTGAAGCAGTGAGCGACGTATGGAGTTGGTGAGCGATGGTCATGATGTAGTGAGCGATGGCACCACGAAGTCATGTCGAACAGGTGACTTGGAGCACAATAAACTATACATGCTAAGAAAAATTGATACAAAAGATGTATTGCGCAATGTTCGATTTGCATTGTGGACTACAAATGGAAATGTTATTGCTGCCTGCAAACGTCGTTCGCCGTCCGACAAATATGAAAAACAATCACTTGGGGAACTCGGCGTTGTTCGACAAGATGATCCCGACGATCACGCCAAAGATCCCCAACGCACTCGCAAAGATCTCGACAATCAAGATCTTGACGTACAGCGACGCGTTCTGTGCGTCCGCAAGCACGCAACTGCTGCCTGCAATGCCGACTGAGACGCTAATTATATGGATTCACAACAGATAAGTGCCAAAACGCCAGCAGCCACCGAAAAAACGACTCGCAAACAACGCAAAACGTACCCGCTGCCAATGTTTGTCAGGCCAACAGCGATGCCTGCGCCAAACACTGCGTAGCCAGCAAAGTAGAGCGCAACTTCGTTGATCGGGTCGTCGTTCGCAGCTCGGAGCGCCGGTTGGCTCATCTTGCTCTGCAGGATGATCGCAATGATCACGCCGTAGATCGCAGTCGCTTCACAAAAGATGATGCTGTGTGGAGCGTACGTGTTCAGGAGAGAGAGAGAGAGTGTGAGTGATAGAGTGATAGAGCGTAGAGAGAGATGGAAAAGAACGAACGAACGGACCTGACGAGGTTCTTCGACCGCACGCGCGGTGCTTTGACCGACGCGCCGAGGAGACTCGAGCCCGTGAGGAAGATGCCCCTATGTGTGCGATACGTAGAACGTATCAGACGACTGGTGGATACTGCAGGGCGACGCTCAAAGTAATGGAAGGATGCGCACCAGGCAGCACCGACGATCGAGAATCCGAGACCGAACGCGATGCCCATGCTCCCCCATGCATACGGCGAGATGCTACTGAGGACATCGCCCCAGCCTAGTAAGTGTACGTGCGTCGAGTGATAGTGATTGTGAGTGATCGACACACATTGTTGCAGAGCTCAAGACAGCAACGAGCGAGCATCAATAGCTCATTTGTCATGGAAATGGAGCAGCAACGCGATGCCAGTACAAGAGCTAGGCAGATAGTGTGTGCTTAATGTTCAGGATCACACACCTTGGTTGAAGAGTTCGTCGGTCGCGGCGCTCATGCTTTATGTGTGGTGAGAGAGAAGTGTCAACAGCAGCGGCGCTTGTTGCTTGTATCCGTCGGTCGTTTTTTAGCGTCTGTTGTTGTTGCGGCTTTGCAGAGAAGCGCACGAAGATCATGGCCGAAAATATGGTTTTCATATTATGACCAAAATATTCACACGCTTTCAAAGACATCAACGACAAGCAACACAAATCAACAGTACCGGTATGGACAAGACAGGCAAGCGCGCAGTGTACGTCGGCGGACTCGACAAGCAAGTGACGGAGCAGGTGCTCTACGCAGCGTTCGTGCCGTTCGGACCGATCCAGAGCGTACAGGTGCCGATGGACTACGCCACACGTACGTCACGACAGCGTCGTGCTGTGTCGCTTGTGTCGCCGCCTGCATCGATGTGCTGCAGCTGGACAGAGGCTCATGTGCACACAAGTGTAGTACTGGCACGCTCACTTTCTACTGTCACATACACACGCGATGTAGAGAGCAACAAGGGCTTTGGCTTTGTGGAGTTTGAAGACGCCGCGGACGCTCAAGCTGCACTCGACAACATGGATGGTGCGTGCGTGTATGTCTTGCTATTGTTGCAGTCACTACAGTCCAAACCACATGTCTCTCGTGTGCTTATGCCCACATGCACATCCGATTCATACGATTGCTGTACATCTCGTCAGAATCCGAGCTGTTTGGACGGACGCTGCGCGTGAACATCGCCAAGCCCGACAAACCAAAGCTCGGATCATTCAAGCCAGGTGCGTTTTTGTGCGCTGCGCCATTTGGGGTTCGCAAGGATAGCGCTCGTTACTCACGCGCTTGCGCTTGTCCGACTTGTTGTTCTGCTGTTGTGTCAATATAGTGTGGGCGGAGAGCGACGCTGCAAACGAGAGTGCAACCACTGATGAGCCGATGGTAGATCCTACCGAAAACAGCAACACGACCAGTGAAGCATAGACGCTCGCTACACAATATATAAATCACTTTTTCGAGTGGTGTACGGAACAAACAGGCTCTACCCAGTAGTGTTCATATATTGCAATTGGTAGTTGTCAAATACAGTACCCGGTATAAAATCTCTTTTCCAGTCGCAGCCAATCGTAGTCTCGTGGTGCTCGCACTTTGCTCGTGCGTCACAATTCGAAAAAGAAGTATTAGCCGTCGGAACAAGGCTTCGTCTTGGGGTACTAGCTCTCTGCTCGTGCGCTACACATTTAGGTATTGCGGTGTATACAGTTCAATAGGGTGTACTCTGGTAGGTCTAGATATTATTGGTAGTAATCTTATATGTAATGATGTTAAACATATGATCCTACCCTCTCGCAAATAGGATAAAGAGAAGTAATCACAATTAAATCTAACGCTTCGCAATTTAGGTGTAGATGTCATTCAATCGTCAGTAGTACTTTTAGATAATTCATTACTAGTGGCAGATCCTACCACTACTTGCAACAGTGCTTCCAACAAGATTTTATATGGCACGTTGCTACTACAACATTTACGTACAACTATATAACAGCAAATTTACGAATTGATTAGAACATCGACGATTCCTGGAAATGGTCAGTCAAGTGTAGCAACAACTCAAAAAAATTACAGCTGTCAAATGCGCTCTTTCGAAAGCGTCATAAATTGTTAAACAATGTATCATATATAAAACGTCGAAGCGCAAATTATCTGTATGTTCATGTTTGCTCGCACATTTGACGAAGTCGCTTTATTCGAGCACTCTAAAGTACAAATGGTATTAATATTTCAATCGATTAACAATCGTTTGCCATTTCCACACTAAATGTGTCCATGGACCGGTTTAAGTAAAAGGCTACTTTGATCTGAATAGGTGAATCGATCTACAGTTGTTCACACATGGTATCAGACTCAATATATTGCATTTTACATATACGTAATACATTTATCATCATACGATACCAAATATTGCCAATTTAAATTATATCCCTACAACAGCTCTGTTAGTTTTCCTCTCGCACAACAATTAAGGTCTTTGTGTCGCTCATGGAGATCACACTGTTCTCTTGCATCGCAACTAGGTTATGAGAAGTATTTAATCTTGACTGATCATATCAGTTTATGATATCAGACGTGCTATTTTATAACAAACAATTTAGTCTTCTCGTACATAAACGGAGAGTACAGTTTATTGCACGGTAACTTTCTAAAAGTATAGTCTAGAGCACGTGAAAGGTACGGATGTCCAATTAATATCATTTACAATACGCTGACGTATGTCTGTGACCTTGCGTAAATTAGCTGAATAATTTCAAGTCATTTACACGTATATCGATTGCATGCCGATATATATCCGGTGTAGTATCACCGAGCTCTAGCTGTACACCCTTTCTCAATCATATAATAAAATTGTACAATAGGAGACAGGAGACTTGCGAGAATTGGTGACGAAATGCATTTGCAAAGGAAAATCATATACACTGTAACGTAATTGGCTTTCAATTCAATTGAGCAACATTAGTTTTTGATAGAATAATGATGTAAAACACAGAACGGCTCGTTAAATATATGTATATTAGTAAATACGGGATCCCAAGGAGAATAAACATATCCTAACTATAGTCGTGAATCATAGTGAAAGTGTATACGTGTGCTGCCGATTTACCTACATCTCCATGATTTACAGAGAATGCATATACATCTGCTCGAGTCGCACAGATGGTCATGCGGTAGTGGCTTGCACAAGAGCGACACGTGCCGTGGCATCCAATGATTGATAGCGAGGGATGCTCGGCAGCGCTCTTTAGTTACGCGCCTCAATGTTGAGCAGTAGGTGGATTGCTTGGTGTCGTTTGTATGATGTACGCTGTGTTGAGCAGCTCTATCGTATCTATAGGTCACGCGGGACTAGCTTGAACTCAGCAATTTGATATTATTGCTTGCCTGTAGCTTGTAATAAAACGGCAACACATTGACCATGCACCTGCAGTCGAACGTAGCGTTGTACTTCCGCATAGCGTGCATTCAGCATAACTATTGTACCAATCTCGTTCTCGCTTTGTCAACAGTTGTATTGTGCGACATATATAGCGTATTCGTGGTAGCATTAATCCTATTTTTGCAGGGCATATTTCAGCGAGACATTGGATATTGGAGCCTCCCAATGGCAAACTACTTTTGACACTTTGATTTTAATGATATGCGACACACGTATAAAAGAGAAAGTGCATTTCGATTGCAATTATCTGTCAACAGAAAAGCGAGCATTTGTGAGCAATATACGGTCAGCATATGAAATCTACCATGCCCAGCCGTGCCGTTGACGATTTCTGTAACGTATGCTGTTTAGTATACATATCTCGGCGACACCGTTTTCTATTTCCAGGCACGGTGCTCATAGGTACCGCAACCTGCGCAAGAATGCAGCACTAAGTCGTCAACTAGAATATGCACAGAACATTACCATCGTCAAAAACAGCTGTGTCTGTTTAATTTTCAAAAGGCGTTAAATGATATTAAACACATGAACAATCAAGTCAAACCAAATCTTTAGAGTTTTAGAAAAATAGTTGAAGAATGGCAGAACAACTGGTAACGCTTTTGACAGAATACAAGTGTATGAATCGTCCAGTGTCACGCAAAATGAGCAGATGTGACAAATGATGATGGAAAAAGGCCACGTCGACTCCAAATTTTGTACGAGTGTTCTAATTTTGGGTGCTGCATTTATCCGCATTTTGCAGTAGTATCGGCGTAAGAGTTGTTACTGTTGGTCTTTACGTTGGCATATGCAACCGACTTCCAAGTTTTATAACATACTAGTACAACATTGTATGACACGTTTCTTACGTCTGATCCCAATAGTGAAATACAACCATAAAATCACATGTATACATGTTTTGTGTGCACTGTTGTGTGACATGACCGGCCAGCAACTTTTCATCCTTTTGAACATGACACAAACTCCAATTAATCTGTTATAACGGCACAGTTTTAGAATTCCATTTTACTCCACCCGGCTCAGATATACATGCATCATCCGAAGCGCACATCCCACCAACAGCACAGACTCTGGGAGCGACTGTATAACTCAAGCTGTTGTACCACCCCGCGTTGATGACCACACATCACAATACTTAACCAAGTATTCCCCACAAAGTATTTGTACACCAAATTGATATTCTACATTCAAAACCTACCAACTTGTAGGCTCACTAAATGATTGTTTGAGTGCACATAGGATAAACATTTATAGTTGGAAAACTTCAGGCAGAATAGGCATAAAAATGAGGCATAGAAACCAGAATGAAAGGCAATATTTGACAGGTCGATCGTGCCGTTATGCTAAGAGTTCTGGCTAAGGAGAGAACCATTGTGTCAAAAAGGCATGTGCGCAAAAGAGACAATGAAGCCAGTTGGCGTACCAAAAGCATGTGTATTCATAGATGACATGCATGAAACTGAACGATTGATACCAGCTTGCCGTCTTCTTGATACCTGTCTGTCCTACCGACGTCATACTATTTCAGATTCTTCAGTCCATCATTCACCTCTGCATTCTGCCTGTTGATACACGCTTGATCGCGAATATGCAGCTCGATGCGCAATATAATATATTTTTCGTGCTCCACAAGTAAGACCGCAGTCGCTCATTGGAAATACGCTCCACAGAGCAACGCCATCACATCGTACCACGTGCTCCCATTGTTGCTCGCGTCGCTAGTGTACTTCGCCGAGATGCAAGTGTCGATTGACTATTCGTGCTTGCGATTTGTTTTTACTTGCAAATTCTTGACGCTATGTCGAACATAGTGAGTATGCTCGTGTTACAGGTCCATGCATACGCGGAGAATGTCAACATGTTTGCACAATTGATAAACTTGCAAATTGATGCCACGCCACCGTGTAAAAGAATCATTCCAAACCAGTGTCATTGTTGGCAACGTTGTGCTGCGCATCGCCATCGACCGCATAATCGCGTATGAGGGCGTGACACTAGCGGTTGTTGATACTCGCAGTTTGTCTGCTGCTCGCCGTTGTCTGCTGTTTGTTGTTGTGTGCTCTTTGTCTGGATGTGAGCGCGCAAAAGTGCAAGCGAGATTGTCGTTGTGTTTCCACATCAGCCAGAACAGTTAAATGTGGTCAGCGATTTACTTCTAAAGCTGTGCATTGGATCACACGTATTAAATTGATTGCCAATTGCTTTTCGCCTCGCTATATCTATTTTTATGTAATAGTACAAACCATATGGAGGGACAATATTCTTTAAATACTGGCATGTTAAAAAGATCAACATTCACTGAATGATGGGTTGCATTTATGTTTTGGAAGCAAGTGTACCGAAGAGATCAATCTGACAATTTCACTTATAGCCGTTACCGCTCATTCAATGCGACGATATGAATGTATAAATGATTTATTTATATACAGCGGTCGCTTTAACTATTAATGTGTCGAAAATAAGATGCCTTATGTTTTCACTCAGACGTCAGTGAGTGGCTCGACGGACGTTCTTTTTGTTGTGCTTCAATAATTACACTCACCATATCAAATAATTATATGAGACCACATTATAATGTATCACTTTCGTTTGTTATGTTTTTGTTACGCAAGTTTGATGTTGAAAGCAACAATATTGGTTCATGTAAGAAAATCGCAAAACGGAAAGTGCAACGCCACAACAGGACAACGCCGAACTCGAACCCGACGCTGCTGTAGTATGTGTGATAGTAATGCCGAGTAGCGTGCCAGCATCGAGAGTCCTGGCAACGACGAGCACGACAGCGACGTGCTCGACAGTGACGTGCTCGACAGTGACGGCAATTGTAGTGGGCTGTATGTCAGTGATAGCGATGAAATCAGGGACGCTGCCGCCCAATCAATCACAGCTCTCCGTTTGATGTCACACCGCAAGCAACGTCTGGCGCTCAACGTGGCACTCGCGATGTACGCGGCTGTCTCTGATGAGGATACCGCGAAGAATTAAGCGCGCAAGATAACGAGAGAGAAGGCAAACGCGAGAACGGTAGTAGCAGCAGCAAAGGCGGCCACCGAAGCAGTCGCACAAGCAGCACCACCACGTGCAGCTATATGACGGACACCCAAAATAAGCACCCGGCAAATTACAATCACAAACATCGTGTAACGCACCATCACGAGCGCCAGGCAAAACATATGCGAGAGCGATAGACAAACCGCATGCATGAGCACAAGCGTCGCGATGGCACAAGGATCCAAGAATTTAATTCACAAAGCAGGCAGCAAAAGCTATAATGCGTCATTAGCAGGACACAGACGAGAACTATACATCGATGATTGGGTGCGTGTGTCAGACTGATTTGAAAAAGTGTTCAAAGTCTATCATCCCACCTTACACGTGTCCCGGAAGGCGCTGCATGATCGCTGCATCAGCACCAGAGAGGATAGCAGCAACAAAAAACGGCAACGCAAACATTATCGACAAGATCTCATGGTCGATTAGTTCAAGAACTTCTCTGCCAACGAGGGCGACGCCGTTCGCGCCGGTGTTTGTTTGAAGCAGGTGGAGCCTGGAAAGTCGCGACGGCATTAAAGCAGCGAGATCTTCACGACCCCCTTCCCTCAATGCTCAAATAGGCGGATATCACCCACGATAATTTCAAGTATCTCGACGACATGTACGTGGGTACACTGAAGCCTTCAGCGGCCTCGGTCTACCGCATTCGCTCGCGTCGCTTCTCCAATACGCGCATTCGACCACAGCGAAATCACGTATGTGATCAGTGATCAATCTACCGGAGCCGCCCTGGTGTGAACACGGTCGCTGAAGACGCGGAAGTCTTTGGAGATGACATCCTCGTGGCGTACTCGATGTGGTACGATAGTGTTACTTTTGATACGCACGGTGTGTGTGTGATACTTCCATTTATTTCTGCACATTTAATGCTTGACTCTATAATTATATAGTATTTATCTGTAACAACATTGTATTGTCAGGCAAAGCAGAGGACGACACAACCATTGTATTAGTAGCCATCTACGCGCAAACCTATGCGCTGCCACACGCAGTCGACACACCCTCAGGCTGGTACTTCGTTTCTCTTTGGTCGAAAGCCACTGACACTAACTATATTCTGAAAAGGAAGGGGGCAGAGCTTAGACGAGGTGCTCAGCTATATCCGACGATAGGTCGAGGCGACGTTTCTTTTGAGTCCGGCGGCAGCAATTGATTGTGACAGTAAATTCGGCGGAAAAGTCGATGCACCGTTCGAGACTCCAAGTCCATTTTAAAATACACTACACACGCCTCACGAGCATTCACAAATATTGAATCTAATTTAAGATGTCCCGGGCGACTCCGGGCAAGATCTTTTGTATACACACACCAATAGTAGTTCAAACAGCAATCGTGCTGAGCCTCGACACAACATTGGTGTGCACAATATCGTCGCAAATGTTCCAGGCGGAGAGGCAAACGATCCGGATCTGAACAGTGAAAAGATTGCTGGGTGTGTACGACAAAGTCACGCCTTACGTGCCAGTGGTGTTCCACTTGAATACGCTCTATAAAGCACCAACACACGACACGACGGTAAATGGAATCGAAGCGCAACAACGCGCGAAAGCAGCAAAAAGGCGCAAGACAGCCCAGAGATGGAAAACAGCTAAGTGGTATGAAACTATCTGGATGTGTGACATGCGTTATGGCTCAAATGGATTCCAACATACTAACCGAATATGAAATCCGATGAATAACGTGAAATAGCCTGTAATGATACTTGTAATCAAAGCGGTCTCACATAAAATAATCTCGTCGACTACATGGGAAACAGACACATTATGTCAGTAACGATCGGGTGGATAGACATAGCGTACTCGACGCGGAGCAGATGGTTGACATATTGTAGCAAATGATTATCGATCACACTGATTTATGATGCGACCAAAGTTAACAACTACATGACGAGCGACGATACCGACTTCTATGGCGAGCACACACTCGAGCTATCACATCATGCACCCGTAATTTCGGTGCTATGATTCGAAACGATGCACACGAGTAATGTCCGAAATACAGACGGCTCTTTCCTTGGCTAAGAGTTTGTTGGCCACTGCCATGGTGTGAAAAAACATAAATAGAGAATGACAAACTGCACATTCTCCCACGAGTTATCGTATAAGTGAAGAGTATAACATTGAGCCTTTTATAAAATGGAGCCTTTGATTCCCACCCATTAGTGATGCTATACGCTGTGCTTGCGATTGCTTTTTCATTTTGTGTATATTTGTTTGAATGGGGTCTCATATTTCGGCAGCGATACGTAGATATAGTGATACTGGAGGTGGCACTAAATAATTCACACGAAAAAACTTGAGATAGTAATCGTTTCGACATCAACGAAACCTTTACGCAAGTGCACCTACCTTTTATTAGCTAAGATTTCTAATAATAGTTTGCTAACGAGCGAGTCATTTCATCGGATAGGTTGATCCCATTATGAACTTTGAATAGCATAGCCTGTCGCCTATGCGCACCCACACAAGATCATTGCAATACCGCAATATCGGCATAGAGTCAAATACTGCTGTCTGGCTAATTAGAAATACATCAAAGTATCTCGAATAACATATTGGAAAACAACAAAAAGTTGAATATGTCAAATACCTTCAGACTTATGGAATTGTAACCACATTGCCACCTGAGCCGAGTTTTAGTGTCCGCTGAGTGTTCCGTCTGTGCCGGAATGACTTAACAACTACACTCCTATTAATGTACGAGGTTTTGCTGGCTCTTCATAAAAACGTTAAGTAGAGTGGGTAGAGACATCCTTTTGTATTGACTTGAAGTAAGCATATGCCTGATATGAAAGTATGAATGTTGGATACAATCACATGGTATGTTTGAAGTTATAAATGTTTAATTACATTTTCGCATTATTAGGAATGTAAAATTACATTACACAAAAGCATGATCGACCACAATGATTATTGTCTACTGGTGGACAAGGGATATAACTGCTTTGATTTGTAATCCAACTGAAAAGAACAACATTTATATGCAATAGATGGTATAAAATAGAAGTTGGGTCAAATCTTACCCATTAACCCAGATGTTCAAAATTATTTATCAACTCATCAATCTTGTATTAGTATATGTTACATTGGATTCACTGATGAATTGCTGATCATATTATGGTGTATTAATATACAGTGTAAATTGGCAATCATTTGACCAGTCTACATATACAAACGTTCATAAACCGTTGTTAGAGGTTTTGGTTAATATGTATGAAAAATATCAAGTGAAGATACCCCAACGCCCTCGCTGGACACACACACTACATTTAACAATGTTATCGTTGACTCCCTTTCCCAAATCGCTTAGAACCACTATTATACAATGCATATTTTCTGTAACCAAAATAGACGCAACAGACTTTAATAGTTTAAAGTAAATGGTAGATTATATTGCGCAAACTATATCTCGGCGGTGCGATTTAAGTCAAGCTATAAAACTTACGACAACGTCTTAAATTTAAAATGGACATTTTAAAGTATAACGAAATTCGAATTTGTATACTAATGTTGGCTCGTATAGGTAATCCACCATTATTTGATCTGTTAGAGATGAAGGTAGAAGAACTATAATTAGAAAATAAATGTCATTTGAGTTTGTAACTAATCATTTCTTCTGGTGGTCAATCTAAATCTCAAATACTTAGCGTTGGGTCACAAATGCCGCTTGGTAAGAGTTTATATATCCAGCACGTAATATATACATGGTATGGTGTATCCAACACGTATTTTATAAATGGTATTTAAAGTACAAGCGCATCTCATAACCAGTCATCGCCAACTTGTCCAACAGCGCGACTAGCCAATTACACTCCAATGTATGCTACGTTGCAGCTTGCAAATATTGCATAAATTGTAATGGCAAATATGATGACACGTTTCAGTGTCACAGGTCTATTTTATGTAAAGTTTGAATCGCGTTCCATACACACTATAATGCCATACATTTCGGGTGCAGCTGTAAAGCTTAGCCAACTGAAAGTGTGTAAGAGATCGTAAAACAAAAATATTGAATTTAGACTAAATGAGACCAAACAATCACTCATTGTAAAGGCCGCTCTGTGAAATGCGTGTGAGGTCGTAGTACGAAACAATACTCTGCAGTAGATGAACTACTTTACCTACATAAAGTGTACGTTTTGTTGATATTTTATCTTCGGCACTGCCACTATTTCCTGTGAACTGCAGGTATTACACTTAACATAAAGGCACAGTGATCGAGATACTAATATTCTGTGGTAGCAACTACAATTGCAGATATTTTTTACTCTTGCTTTCATGAAATACACATCGTAGTTTATATATCAACTGAATTGATATCACAAGAATAATTCCGCACGAGCAAAGTACGTTAGTAGTTTCATTAAACTGTATAAACTCATATTTTCTGGAGCACTACTATAACTAACAATAAATGGTGTATTTAATATCGATATCACGCCGGCATGTTTAATACATGGTTTACAATGCCATGCGCAATAGCTCAATGACCACACAATTTCTGATTCTAACCAAAAACATACGCCTACAAACAAAACTATATAACATCTTACTCGTTTTGTTGTGACTCTCAACGACATGAATTTTCTTATACTATTTTAGTAGGTGGTGCGACTCACTACGACGCATCGATGTTTAAATTATTAAAAGAGTCAGTGTGACTTGAGAACAACAAAGTGTGCGCAATTTGAGACTGATCATAATTACTTACATCTACGACAGCATACCAAATCACGTCATTTTTGCAAAAGAAAAAATGTATTAAATTCTACGTCTTTGACTCGTTCTTGTGTATCCCTTTGATGCGGCGTAGTGGCACTGAGCCTGGAAGAGTGAGTTCAATAGTGCGTCTTCGGCCCGTTCTTCTTGATCACTTCGATGCAGCGTCAAGGCATCGAGCCAGAGGGAATGCAATCAGTAGTGCGTCTTCGGTTTGGTTTTCTTAAAATCAGTTTGATGCAGCGTCGAGGCATTGACTCAACTAGAGTGTGCAGAGTGTCGAGCGCGATCGCCGTACATGCATTGTGTTGTACTTTAGTGCTATTTGTACTAGCACAAGACGTATGGATTGTGGCTCGTAAGGTGAAATGGTAGCGAATAACGACAGCATGGAATACAAAGTGACCGAGGCACACTGACCGCTAGTGGTGATCATTTTTGAGGCGTATGTTCTTGTTGCCTACATGTATCATTTATGTATTAAGTATTGCAATATATCTCTAACAAAATCAAGCTTACGTAAACTCAATTGAGCGATACTATTTTATATAATTTGATATACTTTCAAAAAAAAACAATACTTCTATGCGTGTCTCATAAGAGCGCGACAGAAATCAATATCATACTAAATACGCTAGCCTACTATTTATAGCAACACCATGGTTTACGTATGGCGGCTGGAAGAGGACGATAGTGTAGATTACATTACGGGTGATTTATTGCTCAAAGTTGTGAGTAGGATGGTGTGATACTGCAGTAGCGATGTACGAATAGGTCTCTTCGCGTCTCTTGAACGAAGAAGTAACCATATTCAACGTTATGTACAAATGTGACAATATTGTCGTTGTATTTAGCCTACGTGGTTCATCTATGATATTCCAATTTTTAGAACACACGTGCGAATTTGATCTTTAAGATACACACATTTACCAGTAGATGATTTAAAATGTTGCAATAGACAGTTCAAATGCTTGCTTTTATTGTTATCAATGTCAGTGCTGCGAAGCCAAGGATATACATTCATTTCGGTAGATTGCCAGCGGTGTTTCGTTTGTTAATATTAGATGATAACATAAAGTGAGATATGGCTATGCTAAAACCCGTACTGATACAAATTGATCAAGTGGATATACCGTTTGTCAAGCTAATCTCGCCAAATGAGAAGTAGTTAAATGCAGAAATTGGTACACTTGGCACGCATAACGCTTCCAAGGTATTGCGATCAAAATGATATCTGCTTGGCTTTCACGTTTTCGATGCACGGAAACAATTAATTATCATACAATGAATTTTAAACGTTTTCGCAGCGAATGCAACACTAGATATTACTACACAGCAGCTGTCGTTTGCCAAATACACGCGTTAGACCACATGCAATGCCATATTTATTGTAATACGTCTTTGTCTAGCTCCCCATACTAGTAGTATATACAATCAGAGATTTTGAGCGAGTGTCATTAGCAATTATTGAATTTGCAAAACACTTGAATGCAAAAATGAGATGTTTAAGTTGTAAATTTGAGGTTGTCGCTATGTTATATCGGTGGTACACGAATTACACTCACTAACATTGTGAAACATATTTATATATATGATATACGCTGTATTACAATAATCAAAAGCGCTTCGAATATGCGCCGATTATTAATTACTATTATATGCCTTGACAATAGTATTACGAGCTCATACAAACACTATGGATATGATTTAAGCGAGATAGTAACATCAGGGCCGTGAGGAGCAATCTGTACAGCATCTATGGACATAACATTGATATCTTAACTATGAAATTTACCTCGCGCATTCTTGATAATTTAATATTGTATGTGTCTTCCCTTGCAAAATCGCATTGAAAATGTGACAGTATAATCAAATCACAAAGAATTCTACACAAAAGAGAGAGAACGGAAGGAATACTTTAAAAGGTTTTTTAAAGGCTCCTTGGGCGAGTCCACAATGACACCGCGTGTGACTTTGATAGAATGCATGCTAATAGACGATCAAAATTTTGTTCAAAATAGAGTATCTACTATGTTTTTATAGACCGAATACTTTGTATTGGATTTATCGGGGCTATTAATCAAATTATGTACTTTGTGAGCGACAAGTATAACCTGCGTGTTTTAGGTGACTATTTAATAATTCGATGCCCATATGTTTTTCATACTTTCCGAGTAATTTATGGAAACATACGGAAAAATGTTAAGATCCGGTCATGTGTCGTATTAAGGACTCGCGTAAGAACGAAACAATACCAGAAATGCGTGTATCACGTGTCTTACATGTGCGCTGCAGATAAGAGACTTATACACTTATAGATCAAACATTTCGGCACAGAGCAAAACAGAATCGATCAAAGTCAGTGTATAAATACAACTCTAATAGAAATAGAGGTGTGGTTTCTTTATGTACAGATGTCGGGTACAATCTAAGTATTGTTCAAACTTACAACTTTACCGCGTGAAACCGTGTATTTGCGTACCATTCGGTATTTGTTTCATAGTGTGCGGCCATATTTTCGTCCATTTGCTGAGTTAGTTTACGCACATGTGAATGTAGTGCTTTATGTTGAAATGTATTATAGCAACTCGTCCTTTCTTGCTCGTGCCTCAATCAATTTCCATTAAAGTTGATACGTTCTGAAGTGAGGTCATTTGAAGGTCGAAAAAACATGAATGCAGTTCATCGCTTGTACACAAACGAAGTTGCTTTATCTGTTTGAGCATATACTGCAACAACGGTGAGAAACACTTGCAGCTACGTTATCTAGGACATCGTTCCATTAGGAATATATACTAATGAACGGGACGTCCAGCGTGGGCTACGCGCGGATGCATTTGGATTGCTCAATTGTCTTTCCAGTGCACTGGTACTAAAACACCGCGCTCTAGTTCATCATGATGGCCTTGCGGCGACAATGCCTATAAGCAACCTTTTTGCCACTGCGCATTGACTCACACAGTATAGGCGATTTCAAGCGGATGAGCATGTCATACTCGAAAGCACAAACGCATTGGTACTACACGCATTAACGCTTGAATTAGCTTTATTCTGTGACATCCGGTATGAACTTAACTTTACTTAATACGTATTTAAACGTATGCGAAGCAGTCACCGCGAAAATACAAAAAGAGTCATAGAGTGCATAACTACGTGAACAGTACAGTCAATAAGTTTACACAACTGTTAGCAGTAGATATTATCTCTTCTGTAACAGAGTGTTGTCGCATGTGTTGTTGGCTGTGTGCCGATTGATCAAGTAGTGTCGAAATTTGCTCCACGTTTCTGTTCAGTATGTTTTCAACCTTTTGTTACGATAATCAATTTCAGCAATCGTTTTCTGGCATTCGTACCCAAATATTGACATCCTTCGTATTTGCACTTGAAAATTGTATTGAACGATTCTAGGAGCTGAAATTCATGATACCTAAATTCAAATTCTTTGCAGGAGAGAGCGCAAATCGATCACGTATAACCTGCAAAAACATGAAAATTGTATCTCAAATGGGACAGAGGTGGTATTCGATTTGTACAGTAATATGGTTGCTGAAAGCGTCGAGTCCGTTGAAATAATTTTGTTCACATGAAACGTTACGAATACTAGGGTATCGTGATCAGCCTATAAGATGTAGTTTGCCAATTTTAGGCCAATAGTTATTGGTGTGTGAGCCACATCAAATACTAAGAACACAAATGGTAGCTTGTTTAATCGGAATAGTATTTTAAACAATTGTAAACACTGCACTTCCTAGCTGCAAGAACAAGCGACCTGTTTTTAGGTTTACGACAGCATTCTGATTCATTCCGCTCACGACGTGTTCTTGAACTTCCATAAATTGACTTAATGACCGAATGCATCGATTGCTACTTCACGCTGCTAAAAATAATGCAATATTACCACATATGCAGATTGTCTATGCTGCATATGCAATAGTATAGGTCAATACCGACAAGATAAAAGGACATACGACAACCACTGTGACTGTAGTATTGTGTATGGATTGTTAGTCGCAAGCCTAAATGCTGATTTATCGCGATAAGGCGAGTTACTCCCACACAAACAGCGCAGAAATTGATGTAAGGTACCAAAATATGCATGAATTAACTAAGAAACACCCTCGATATCACGACAATGTAATACAACAAAAACAGGAAAGTATAGTTTACAGAAAAATATGGAGACGTGCGGGGCCATGGTACTTTAAGGCATCCCTTTGGTCATTAGATGCGTACCATAGTCAATTTAGACCTCATCAGTTATGTTTTTTGTATGAAGGCCATCGCTATTTAGTGCTAATTGAATAACAGGATTTATATAACATTTGTTGACACAGTCATTTTCATAGCATTTTTGTGTCGAGAAATACTAGCTTTCGAAATGATTTATCGCCCTATGAAATCACTATCTCAGCGGATATGTGTTTGGAGCGACATCGTTTGCGTGGTGATCAAAACCAAGTTTTAACTCAGCAAACACCTTACATATATCAGTAGCCAGCGAATGTATTCGCCTTACTTTCATTTCGAAAGAAACACTTGCCATAACTTTATGATACAGTGTACTTTATTGGAAAAGCGATATAATATCGGGAATGCTTGTAACACTTTTCAAAATACTAAACATCTAGCTCGGCGACGCGAGGACGCCTACAGATGGCTCAATCCGTGTCACAGTGATGTGGTACTTCACAAGCACATCACAACAAACGAGACCCACAAAACAAGAGAGCTTTTGAGATTGTATTTGATCCGAGTTCGGCACACCATGTTAAAGCTGGCGATCTGCTCTACAGTATAGAGCCTTCAGATGCATGTGCTGCTTCAAATGTTTTCGAGGTATTTCAATTTGGAAAATGGTTGGTCGGCTACGAAGTACGACAAAGTGATTTTTTGTTCATGTACTTTTAGAAGCGTTTTTACGTGATGTTCTCCAGCGCCCTTAGGTTACCCAAAATTGATCTCTAAGCTGCCGAAAATGGATTTTTTTCGACGCGATATTTTTGACGCCGACGGTTTTGGGTCGATTTCGTAATTGACCAAAACACAAATCACGGCATTGTTTTGTTATCTTTTTCCCCGCTTCTCGATGGTTCGACTTTGAGCACAGCTTTCTCATGTATAGCCAAATGGTTGTTAAGCGCTACTATGTTTTGGGAGTCTCGAATACGAATATGCAGCGATAATGCCTCTTAATAAACTCTTTCTGTCTCTGAGCCTTCATCCTCACGCCTGGTCTGTCCGGTTGTTGTCAAGTAAACTGGCATGTCACTGTCGAAACCACGATGGCGTAGCGTTGCACGGATTTACTCCACACTTTGTTCTATTTAACAACATCCGATAGAAACTTAATGGTGTATTAAGTACTAGTACGTTTTTTACGGGAAATACTTACTGCAAATGATTTACTTCATATTAAAATATGAAGTATTTTCAAATTTGCGAGTATGTGAAATGATGGATTAAATGGAAGGAAATAGTCAGTGAATTATCCGACGATGTAATAAACATCAATAGCTTCGGTATACTGTACACGCGCTTATATAATATTACGGATCATCTGAAAGGACGTCGACACAACCTCACTCAAACGGTTGACCAGCCTCGCACTCTTCGCTGGCATACAACATATTTATCACGGCGGTGTACGGTGTAGTACTTCTCAATACACAAATCGATATTATTTGATAAATTGCAATATATTTGCTTTTACGCATGTACCCGTATGGTACCGGTACTGACATTTTTGACACACACCAAAATGAAAGGGAAATGCTGGAATTAAATGAGAAATGAAGCAAGAACAGATGGCAATATTCCACTTTAAAGTGCAACTTAACTACAACCACATCATATCATTTATAGCAACGCAGTTGCAATAGTAGTTTGCAATGGTTTTGGATTGGTTCAAATCAGCCAAGATCACAATGTGGAGTAACGTCATTTGCTATGTTCTAGGCCGGGAGCATAACTTATGAGCGGTTGTCACTTTAGGTAGTCTAGGAAACTACCGTATTCCTCGAAGAGCTAGTCCCCACTTTTATCGTTTTTGAGTTGGACCCCTGAATCAGGATTGCCCAATTGTATGTCGTGGTTTCGGATTGTCAACCATTCACTGATTTTACATCTGGATCTGATCCAAACATTTTGGAGGGGGCACAGCCATACAAGGAATACGGTACTTTCCTATCGTGTGTGATGATCGACCAAAATGCGAGAAAGTATACATCGATTTGCCAATCAAAATTGATGAATCTTAGATTGCAAATTGGGTGACTGAGTTTCATCAAATGGTTTTGATAAAACAGTTGATTTTTTCTCCATTTATCAAATCATCAAATACTAAAATCTAGGAAATGCGAGCTTCTTTTTTGAAGTACACCACCGGTAAATCAAATTGATACTCATTGTCAAAAACTCTACGAAATACTGGTACCGGTAAAACAAAGCAGGATTCGATGTCAATGAGCCAAGACACGGTCGCTCAAGTCGACTCACAAGATGCTCGTGTCGACGACATCAAGCATGACTCCCGGATTGCAGATGCTGTTGAGGCGTCTACCAGTGCATTGTCACCCGAGCCACTCATGATACTCACAGCAAGAGTTGTTGCACTTGCACATCCACTCGATGAGATCGCACCGTGCCTCGACGTCCTCCCACTTGCAGCGCGTCGAACGCTCTACGCACACATGAGCCACGAGCGGCTTCGCGGACTCGAGATCTGTTGGGAACGCACACAGTCGCAACGTGTGCATAGTGCGTCGAGCGACATTGACAGTAGTGACGATAATGATGCAGACGGCAATTGGAGCCTCAAACGCGAGACCGAACACGAGTGGCACTTGCGCAGCAAGTCGAGCAACAACAGCAGCGCCGAGCAGCTCCTCATTCACAGCAGCAGCACATCGATCGGATCTGGAGGCGCACGCAAACGGAGCTTCCGTCGAGCGTTCTGGGAGCACCGCTTCCGATCGCTGCTGCGCGCACGTGCGCAGTCTTCGGGGCATGACGGCTCGAATCCGTCGGACGCTGCTGGACGAGATGGGACACTCGACGACTATAGCGACATTGTACCGACACTGCCGTTGTTCCAAGACGTCGTGCGTTACCTCAAAGTGCACGGACGTGAAGTGATCCCACGCAACGTCGCGCTCCTGAGCTCGCTGCTGCGGCTCGAACGCCTCGAAGTGCACCACCCCGAGCAGCAACGTACGTGCTGGCGCTCGCTCGTACAGCTCGTCGAGACGCACCCGAGCCTCGCAGAGCTCTGTTTCTTCCACGGCAAGCTGAGCGACGAGCAGCTCGTGCAGCTGCGGTGCGCACTGCGGACGCGCGCTGCTAGCGCCAACGATGCAACTACGTCTTCATCATTGACTGGAACGACACCGAGCGGCCCACGCAATGCGATCCGGCAGCTCGAGCTCGTGTCGCTCAAGATCCGCGACCGTGGTCACCGGGAACTCGTGACGTTGCTGCGCGAGTGCCACGACCTTACAACTATACGGCTGTCGAACTGCCTCACCGGCTTTGAGAACGCGGCGCTCGTAGCGACTGCGCTGCAACTACCGCGCCTCACGTCGCTCGCACTCGAGCACAATGAACTCGAAGACGACGCACTCGCTGGCATCGCGCACGGCGCAAGAACGACCCACGCGCCGATCACACTCACGCACTTGACGCTCGACAGCAATGCGATCGCTGCTGCGACGTTGCGCACCATTTGCACCGCGACGCTCGACGGGTTCATCACATTGCGGCGCTTGAGCGTCCGGAACAACGTTGACGTGGACGACGCGAGCATCCACGCACTCGCGCCGATGCTCGCGTCATCGGGCGTCGCGCTCACGCACTTGGATTTGTACAACTGCAGCTTTGGGCTCGAAGGCGCAACGACGCTGCTGCTCGCGCTCGGCTCGAACACGTCGGTCACGCACGTCGACGTTGGCCACAATTTCTTTGGCAGCAGCATCGGTGAGCTGCTCGCGACGTTCTTGCATACGAACGCGACGCTCCAGAGCCTCCGCATGAACTACGTCGGCCTGGGCGCTGCAGGCTGCACGCAGCGCCTGCGCGACGCACTCGCGTGCAACCGGAGCCTCGTCGACGTTGCGTTCGGCGCGAATCGATTGCGGGACGACGGCGCCGACGTGCTGTTCCAGGCGCTCGTGACGCGCAGCCATATGCTGTCGTTGCCGTATGCGAGCGTCGATCTCAGTGGGAACCTGCTGACGCACAGCGGACTACAAGCACTCGCAAACACTGTCGAGCGCACGATGCAGCTCGATGCAACACGAGGCGACAGTGCTGACAGCAATGATGAACCGCGTGCAAAGCGCCAGCGACTGGCTATATCGTCGTCACGATCGTACGAGCGTTGCGACAATGGACAACGTCGCACGTCCAACTGGATCCACGAGTTGAGTTTGCTCGACAACAACTTTCCACGCGACGTCGAATTGAACGAGCGTGCGTTGCGCATGTTGCATTGCCGCGTCGACGTCGTGCGGACAAACACGTGGGTCGGCAAGCGCAACGTGTACGACGACGAAGTCTGAGTGAGAGTGTGTGTGTGTGCAGGTCGTTCTTGTGTAGTAGCCATCCAAGTGAATGCGAGAGCGAGAGAGATAGAACGAGAGAGAGCAAGAGAGAGCCAGTGTACAGACACTGTCACGGATTCCAAGCACACCACGTTGACTGAAATGCACGTCTGCCCCTTGATGGCTACTGCTCTCTTCCTACGTGGACCTACGACAACTACAAATTTTTTCCACCACAACCTCACTGAGTGCTCGTGGTGACGCTCGTTTGCATCGTGAGCTCGTCGAGCTCAATCAAGCTGCGCCACTGGGTCCGCTGCTGCTGTCGCTCGCGGTCTTCCTTGCGCTCGATCAGTTCGCGCTTGCGGTCTTCGAGCGCATCGATGCGCTCGTCGACCGTCTCGATCAGCGTCGTCCAGTGGATGTTCCGCACACTCTCGTCGTCGTCTTGCTGCTGTTTGATCGCGCGTTCTTTGTCGCCGTCGTCAGTGTCGATGTCGCTAGTATCGTCGCTGCTGCTGCTGTCGTCGTCGTCGTCGTTCTCGCTGCCGCCGCGCACGTGTCCGTCGGCATGCGCTCGCTGTTGTTGCTGCTGCATCAGCCGGCGCTGTGACTTGCGCTTACGGACGTGGCACGACGCACACACCGCGTCTTTCACTTGCTGCATGTTCACGTCCGACTTGCCATAGTACGACTTGCCAACCGGGTAGCCCTTGCGCCGCGCTTTGAAACTTGTCGCAGCTGACGCTGTCAACATATCAAAATCACAACGTTCACAGTGTCAGCCGTGTCGTTTTTTCCCCGTCGCCCACCGATCGCGCGTGTCTACGCACCGCGAGTCGCTGCCGCGTCAAATGTGAACGCGTCGAGCCCATCGTCGCGCGCATCGTCGTCATCCTCATCGTCGTCGTCGTCGTCATTGTTGTCGTCGTCGTCGTCATCGTCGTCTGCGCATAGCGTCAACACAATCAGAGCGTCCATCCACACACAAGTGCATCTCCGATCGATAGCAGGAGCCGTACCAAGCAGCTGATCGTCCTCTGGCGAGCTCTCATCGAGCTGTTCGACGTCGGAGAAACTCAGTGGCGATCCCGCAAGATCGAACGGCGACAGAGCAGGTGGCACAGCGTCTATCGAAACTTCTTTTTCCACATTGCTCGTACGACCAACAGCAGCAGCAGTAGTCGAAGATGACGCAGCAGCAGCAGCAGCAGTCGCATCAGTCTTAGTGGCCGACTGCGTTGTTGATGGTGCGACGGGACGTGGCGGGAGACCGAGTGCGACTTCCCCAAACGAATCGAGCGTCTTGTATCCTGTTATCAATCGTTCGACACATCAGCAGACTGCAGTGCTTCGATACAGCAGACAGCTGATAGCAGCAGACAGACAGACACACACAACGTACGCTGTTCAAACAGCTTGAGGATACTGTTGCCACGAAAGCAGATCTGGCTCATCGTGACGCCTGTGACATACAACAACAACAAGCAGCGAGCGCAATAGACGTTCGTCAGTCGATCGGCAACCTACAGATACGATCGCAGGTGTCGACAAACCAGGCGTTGCGTCTGCGACGGCTTTGAAGAACGCTCGGATCTGGAATTTGCAGTAGAGATCGAGAAACTGGTGCAAGCTGCTGCAAAATGCGCGTGTCTGTTGCTCCGTTGCATTCGTTGCTTGCGCCATTTCGCGCACGAACGGAGTGATCCGCGTCGCTTGTTGCCGCGTCGTTGTCTTTGTCGTCTTTACTGGCGGTGCTGCTGTTGCTGTTGCTGCTGCTGGTGCTGGAGGCGACAGCTTCTGTCGCTGCTTGCGCTTCGGCGGTGGGACGCGCGTCGGTGCTGGTGGCGCCAGGCGTTTCTTGCTCTTTGCTTTCTTCGACAGCGACGCGTTGACTGCAGGAGGTAGGAGGAGGGAGTGCGTGCGTGTGTGAGTGGATAGACACACACAAATCGACGATACACCGCCAGCAGCAGTAACAGCCAATCGGACGTACGATGCATGCGGAGCGCAATGACACCAACAGCTAGTGGATCGCCAGGGTTCATCCAGTCTATATCCATTGCCACTCAACCACACAAACAGTGTGAGTCGAGCCACAAGTGATTCTTCTACCTATGCGCAGAACAGAAGACGACGAACGCACCTGCATTGAAGATCTTGTGGACCATCGAGTCAGTATCAAACAGCGCGTCCGGCAACTCTGTCGAATCGACACACACACACACAACGACGTGAGCATTTCCACCTGCGCATGCATTGGACCATTACGCAAGCATTTAAAACGTACTGGCGCCGATCGAGTAACTGGCTTTCTTTATGTAGACGTTCCGCATGTCCGACAGTTTGTTCACACACGACTGGATCGTCCGACCTGTTGTTGTCGTCGTGTAGGAACATCCACAGCGTCAAATAAGCAGACAAAGAGACTAATAGAGCCGGCTGAGCACACAACAGTGCACACAACAGACCGAGTTTAGGCGCGACGAGCGGCACGACGTCCGATGTGCCAGTCTGTTGGATGTCCCGCGTGACTTGGACGACGAGCGCGAGGAGCTCGTCCAGTGCGTCGGGCGTCCAGAGCGTCGGGCGTTTGTCAAAGATCGTCGGGTGGTGCGTACCGTCGCTTGTTGGTCCGTTTGACGTGCGGGTTGGTGGCGGCGCAACGTCATGGAACAGTGCATCAAGCGCCTGGAACCGCGTCGTTTCGAGTGGGGAGCGATCGGCTGCACCACGCAGCTTCTCTTGTTCGTACAGATCGCGCAGCGAATAAAACTTGTTTTGTGTATGCGCGACCGAGTTCGCTAGTGCAAAGAAGAGTCAGTGCAATACTAGCGTCAGTGGAGCCAGTTATGCGATGGCGTAAGAAAAAAACGACAGAGCGTACGTGGGATCATAACACGGGAGAAAAACAGCGATGCGCTCCGGCGGAGCAAGCCGCGGTACTTGCGGAGCTTCTCGTAGAAGCGACGGAGGACGTCCGGGTGCCAGACACCGCCGACGTTGTTCTCGGCTAATGCAGCAGACGTCTCGTACAAATGCAAGTGGACAGCGACAGCTTGGCCATCAACGGTCACGACTATCAACAAGTGGATGGGATATGCAGCGTGTTGTGTGTCGCGATGAGCAACTGCATCTGGTTTATACATGTGCTGGTGTAAGCAAACATACCTTCGTTGTGGAACGACTTTGTGTCGATTGCAAGCGCAAATTGGCTCATGAGCGCACGCATTATGTCGACGATTGCTAATTCGCTCTTGTCTATTCGATCAGCAGCAGCAGCAACAGTAGCATGAAAGGCAAGCAAACACAAACGTCGCCAAGCGTGTCGAGTATGCGCGCAATCAGCTGTTGCTACGCTATAGGCATGCACGTGTGATGGAGACATACCTGGAAAATACACGGCTGCACTTGCAGCAAAGCGCTCGATGCCGTCGTAGATGTACTCGAGTGCGCGCTCGTGGTACAGTTGCAGCAGCGCGAGGATCTGCGCGTCGCTCCAGCCTTCGTAGATGCGCGAGATCTTGCCGCCTTGCTGGTGTGCGACCACAGCAGCCGTGGCAGTCGCAGTCGCAGCTGCAGCCACAGCAGCTGCATCGACCATCAGTGGTGGCGGCAGTGGTGCGGTCTCCGCAGCGCTCATGCTCATCCAGTGTCGTCACTACCCGCAGCGCTTCGAATGCTAAATCCTCATGCAATGTTGCCTCAAACAGCGACTTGGCATGACATTCGAACTGCCACATGCCGTGTGAAAAAAATGAGGCAAATCTATACCGGTACCATATTGATATACCAGTATTTTCTACTATATACAGTATATTATTAGAAATATGCATTTTCAAGTGCAGTTGTTGGCGCAACGATCAACATCGATCAGTCGAAACGAAAGAGCAGCACGCGAACACAATGGCGACGACGACCGCGTTTGACGACGATGAGCTCTATGACGACGGCAGCGGCAAGGCGCGGTCGCTGCTGATCCCCGTGAAGAACTCGGACCAGGCAGTCGAAGTGTTTGCGGACGAGATCCCTGAAGACGTGAACGACATCATCGACATCTTGCGCGCCGAGGTTGCACCGCTCGACGTCTGGCTCCAGTTCGCGGTACGTCTACACGTACCCACAACTTGGCTACTGATTGCGCTGTATTCTTCCCTCGCATGCCTCCTCCCCCTTCCTGCTGACGTCTTTCGCTCGCTCACACATCCTCCGATTATCTAATACATTCGATCCTGATCGCATTAGGTCGAGTACTACAACCAGGGCCAGATCCAACAGTTCCAGGAGATCCTCGCCGTTGCGTCAGAACCTGGTACGCCCACTTACACTCTATCGTCCTCCCGCATTCCCATTCACACTTCTTTCTATTCCCAAACACCACCAACAAACAGGCATTGAGGACATTTACAAGGACAATGCGTCGCGCATGTGTCGGATCAAGTTTTTCAACGCGCTTGCGAGCCACGCAGTCAACGCGATGTGGCACGAAGACGACGAGAAGAAGAAAGAAACCATTGCGCAGCGCGCCGTTGGGTACTTTCAGCGCGCCGACCGGTTGGACCATCAACACCCGATGACGCTCGTCGGGAAAGCGCTGATGTTTATGGCAAAGAACGAAGACGATCGCGCCGAGCGGTTCCTCAAGAGCGTCTTGATCTCCCACAAGACGAACGTCCCTGCACTGTTAGGCAAAGCGTTGCTACTCTATCGCAAAAAGAAGTATGCCGACGCGAAGAAACTGTACCTGGAAGCGATCAAATTGCACCCAAAGAGCCCGCAGGCGTCGCGCATGCGCATGTGCTTTGCATACTGCTGTTATCATCTTGGTGCGATTGAGAAAGCGCGCGCAGTGATGAAATACGCAGCGTCGCTCGACGATACGAACGTCGATGCAGTGATTGCAAATGCGATTTGGCATTTGGGATCGCTCAGTCGCGACGACCGCGTTGCGAGTATCCGAGACGAAGGCTCGCGGTTCATGATGATGATCCACCACGCGCATGCGATCAACAAGACGAATCCAACCGTCCTAAACCATCTAGCGAACCATTACTTTGCACAGTGGATCCCACTGCCGTGTACCGTGAGCGCGACGCGCGGCTCGAGCGTTGTCACAACGTCGAAAGACCTGTCGCACGACGTGTCGCCCGGCCAGATCGTCAGTATTGGCGAGACCAAGTACGTTGCGTACATTAGTACGCGTGCCGACGCAGTCACACCGGCGACGCTGTTGCTCGACGGGCCGTTCCGCGACGAGACGGTCACGGCTGCGAGCCTCTGCCGCAAGAACTACGACAAGATGTTTAATCTCGCGGGGAGTGCGTTCCACAGTACCAAGATCCCCGAGATCCGGAGCGAGAGCTGCTACCTCATGGGACGTGGGTGCCACGCAGAAGGCAAGTACAAGGACGCGTACTCGTACTATTTCAACGCTGGCCGTCTATGGCCAAACTTTGTCTTGCCGTGGTTTGGTTTGGCGCAGATGTACTTTGAACGCAAGGAGTTTGCAAAAGCAGCGACGTACTTGGAGAAAGCAAACAAAGCGCACCCCGAGAACGTTGAGATCCTCGCGCTGTTGGGCCACGTGAATGGCAAACTCGGTAAGAAAGATGATGCAGTCGTGCTCTTGCGGCGCGTTGTCGAGCTCGAACCCGGGAACGTCGATGCGTTGATTGGCACTGCCGAGTTGTTGCACGGAAGCGACGACCGGAAGGACCAGATCACCGCGATTTCGTCGTACATTGCAGCTGAGAAAGTCATGAAACATGCATCTGAGCGCGTACCGATGGAAGTGTACGTGAATTTGGGCGTGTTGCAGCACCGCGTCGGGAAGACGGCGGATGCATTGCGCTGTTTCCAGCAAGCGCTGCAGCAATTGGACGCTGCAGACGGTGCGACTGACAGCAGCGCAATCGATGTCGATGAGGAGAACGATACATTCCAAGTCCCGACACCGACCGAAGCGAACGTGACAGTGCTGTACAACATGGGACTCGTGTACGAAGAACTCGGTGAACAAGCGCGCGCGACGCTGCTGTACGAAGCGATCTTGGCGGTGTTTCCCAAGTACATTGATTGTTTGTTGCGCCTCGGATGCTTGTTGCGCGACCGCGGCGACGATGTGAGAGCGCTCGAACAGTTTGATCGCGCGTTGGAAGTCGATCCAGTGTGCGTCGAAGCGTGTTTACTGCAGGGGAACATCCACCTCGTGAAGCGCGAGTGGTCGCTTGCGCAAAAGAAATTTGAGCGCGTCATGGGGCTCCCGAACCTCAAGAACGATCCGTACGCGCTGCTGTCGATGGGGAATATCTTTATGAGCAATCTCGGCGAGAAGAACCGGTATACAAAGAACATGTCGCTCAGTGAAGGCTACTACAAGAAGACGATCCAGAGCCAACCGTCGAACATCTACGCCGCGAACGGTCTCGGGATCATGGTCGCGGAGAAAGGGAACTTTGAACTCGCGAAGCAGATCTTCTCGCAAGTCCGCGAAGCGAGCCCCGACATGCCGGATGCGTGGATCAACCTCGCACACTTGTTTGTCGCCGAGGAGCGCTACGCGGAAGCGATTCAGCTCTACTCGGTGTGCCTGACGAAGTGCTACAACGGGCAGGACCTGGATGTGTTGCTGTACCTTGCGAAAGCGTATTACGAGTCGAAGAACTACCCAAAGTGCATCTCGACGCTCTCGCGCGCGATCCACTTGCGTCCGAGTGACTTGCGCTTGTGGTACAACATTGGGCTTGCGCAAGAGGACTATGCAGTTGCGACGCTCGGACAGGACGCGAGTGGCTTGAGCAGCAGCGGTAATAGCAGTGCGAGTGGGAGTGGTGCACGCACGAGTAACGCGAGCCAAGCGCCGCAGCGCACGATGGCCGACGTCCAGCGCGCGATCATGGACCTCAAGCGTGCGCAGCGGATCTTCCAGTTTTTGCTCCAACAAGCAGACGTTGCGGCAGCGAGTGCGAGCAAGAAGACTGCGCTGCCGTTCGACAAGGAGAAAGTGTCGGAGCACGACAAGTTTATTGGTGATACGCTCACGAAAGCGAGCTTCCACTTGGAGTTTGAGCGCCAGCGCGAAGAGAAACGCCGGTTGGAGAACGAAGCACAGCGCAAGATGCTGCTCGAGTACGAAGAGCGCGTCGCGCAGCAGCAGCGGATTGCAAAGCAGCGCGACGACGACTTGAAGAAACGTCGCGAAGACGTGCTGAGCAAGCAAGAGGAGCGCTTGAAAGCACTCAGCGAAGGCTGGCGCGTCCGGGAACGCGAAGAGGAAGTCAAGAAAGTTGTGAAGAAGAAGGGCGGCAAGAAGCGCAAGAAGGGTGGCGACAACGACAAGTTTATCGACGATGGCAGTGCTGAGGACGACGACGACGACGATGATGGTGCGGGGGACTTGAGCATGTCGATCGAGGACATGAAGAACCGGAACGCGACGATGAAGAACCTCGTCGACAAGCGCAAGAAGCGCGCGCGCGTCGACGAGAGCTCGGACGACGAGCACGACACAATCGACGGCGCCGGTGATGCTGCAGACCTGTTTGGCTCAGACTCGAGTGACGGCGAAGGCAAGAGCGAGCGTGCGCCAAAGAGTTCAGCACCAGCAGCAGCAGCGCCACCGCAAGCAGTGAGCTCACCATCCGCAGCCACGACTGCAGCGACCGCGACGGCGTCGAACGAGATCCTTGAGGCCGATAAGAACGAGCTCTTTGGCTCGTCGTCGGACTCGGAGTAGGCGCCTGTATGCATCGTGGCTAGTTGTACTACGTAGTAAGCGAGCCAGTATGTACGTAGGAAGACACTGAGCAAGGCAAGGTAACTCTTTCGTCTTTGTTCGTTTTTCGTAATGTTGCTTGCGTATGTGAGCACCCATCTTAACACAAATTTGCAATACAAGAGCAACTTGTATGTACCATCGGCAACGAGCAAGATAGGGTAATCTCTTTCGTCTTCGTTTGGGTTTCCAACCGCAACGACTATTGTCGATGTTCCTCCAAGTCCTCATCTTCAGACAAAAATGCAATACAACATCAGCAACAACAGCGATCTGCTGGCACTCGTTCGTGACGCCAACTTGCATGTGCCATCTTGCCGTGCTGTACTTCCCAGCTCACGACGATGGTGCTGCTCCAATCGGAGTCGTCGGAGGCACGCGTTTTTGTGTGTAGCCATGTACGGCTGTATTTTTGACAACAACATAAGAGAGCTGGTGCATGCACATGCATCCTCGACACACGAGTTGCAACACATTGCAAGTGCAATCGTCGCTTTCGACATCGACACATTGCGTGACGTCCTCGAATCTTGTTTTTTGTTCGCAGCTGGCGACCATCTGACACATAGACATTTTGTTTGTCCTAAATCTAAAAGTTGCCTTTAGAGGAATGTAGGTCGCGTCTCCCGCCAAAAAACTATCTTGCTTTTTGTAGGGCGACATTCGTACGTAAGCGAAATGAGCGACAGCGCACAATGCTCATACAATACCTTCGCTCTAACCGCGCTTGTTTTCGATTTCGAGGCTGCTCGCGCGCGCTTTTCATTGCAGGTCATCGTGAGTGGAGCGTCTGCCACCGACGCCACCACTGCATTGTTTCACTCATTCCAACTTCCGAGCGCCGCAGCACAAGCGCCACTCCTCCTCCTCCTCCTCTATCACTTCCACGCGCATCGCCGACGCACTCGTGCAACAGCAGCAGCTAAAATGGTTGCAGCAACGACTCCAGCACACGACAGCACCACCAAGCCACTTGACGGCCTCAAGAATTTGAGCATCGTGAACGGCAACGACACGGCTGCTGCTGCGCTGTCGTCGTCGTCGAGCCTCGACTTTACCGACACGTCGGCCGATGGCCTTCCGATCTCGCTCTACAAGCGCAAGGAGCTCAACGGCGAGCTCTTGCCGGAGCCGTTCTTGACCGAGAACCCGAACCGGTTCGTGCTCTTCCCGATCCAGGAGCCCGAAGTGTGGGACATGTACAAGAAAGCCGAAGCGAGTTTTTGGACCGCGGAGGAGCTCGACCTCGTCCACGACGCGAAGGACTGGAGCAACCTCACGGACAACGAGCGGCACTTTATCAAACACGTGCTGGCGTTCTTTGCCGCAAGTGACGGGATCGTGAACGAGAACCTCGCAATGAACTTTAGTAACGAAGTCCAAGTGCCAGAAGCCCGTTGCTTCTACGGCTTCCAGATCGCGATTGAGAACATCCACTCGGAAGTCTACTCGCTACTGATCGACACGTTGATCAAAGACACGCAGGAGAAGAACCACTTGTTCCGTGCGATCGAGACGATCCCGTGCGTGACGAAGAAAGCGCAGTGGGCACTCAAGTGGTGCGACGCGCGCTCGGCAGCATACGCAGAGCGGATCTTGGCGTTCGCAGCCGTGGAAGGCATTTTCTTCTCCGGGTCGTTCTGTTCGATCTTTTGGCTCAAGAAACGTGGCCTCATGCCGGGTTTGTGCTTCTCGAACGAGCTCATCAGCCGCGACGAAGGGCTCCACTGCGACTTTGCGTGTCTCATGTACTCGAAGCTCGTGAACAAATTGCCAGAGTCGCGCGTCCAGGAGATCATCAAAGATGCCGTCGTGATTGAGAAAGAGTTTGTTCGCGACTCGCTCCCGGTCGAGCTCATTGGGATGAACTCAGCGCTCATGTGCCAGTACATTGAGTTTGTTGCAGACCGGTTGCTCCACGCACTGGGGGTCGCGAAAGTCTACGGCGCGTCGAACCCGTTCGATTGGATGGACATGATCTCGCTCCAGGGGAAGACGAACTTTTTCGAAAAGCGCGTCGGTGAGTACTCGAAGGCTGGCGTCGGCGTCGCGGCCGAGGACCAAGTGTTTACGCTCGACGCGGACTTTTAAGCGTCAGGTCAACGAGTCGACTGGCGAAAACGTCGCTCGATCAAGGCGGCAGCCGCGCTTCACGCGCTGATCGTCAACACCGTCGTATATTTAATGCCGTCTCGAGCATGGGGCGACCGGACGCTCTTGTGCTGCAGTGAGCTCCTCGCGGCTGCCAGCGACGCAGGACGACGCAGGTCGCCAGTGTTGGGAAACGCATCTTTTGCATCTTGCATTCATTTTTGGTAGGACAGAGCAACTACACACGCGTAAGTTGAACCGAGCGCAACGACATGGACGCGTCTACAGAGTAGAAAGTAAGCGAGAGAGACTGTCAGGGACACAGCGAATACAGTCACGATGTCGATGCAATACACAAATGCGCTTTGCGTGTGCACCACTTGCTGTTGCTTGATCGATACGATAGTGTGTGTGTGAGTGCAGCAGGCAGATCGTGTCTTACGCGCTTGCGATGTAGTCGCTCGCTATTTGCTGTCGATATGAGCTCCTTGCGATCGTGACGATTCTCTTGGACGTCTAGGAGGTTTGTGGCTTGCAACGCGCACTGTTCGCAAGCACAAGCGACATGCATGTCGCCTACATTCGGCCACTGCAGTTGGTCCTTCGACACTACGAACGCAAGATGCAAATGGTACCATGTCGTACTAGAGTCTATAGAAGTTCATTAATGTTATAGTATGTTTTTTCGCTCTGTCTCTCCCTCTCTCTTTGTCTTTCTTTCTCTCTCTCTCTCTCTCTCTCTCTCTCTTCATCTCCAATTCAACCGATCGATCGATTCGCTTGCATCTGCTGCACTCGCGACGCCTAGTGACCAGCGACGGCAACCGCAGGCTGGAGAAAGTCCATGTTGATCTCGTCGTCCCGACCGTCGTCATCGACGTCAGCGTCGTTGTCAGCGTCGTTGCCGACCATCGACTGGCGCTGCGCCGCCGACGACGTCCGTCGCCGCAAAAAGTTGAGCTTCACTTTCTCGCTCTTCTGTTTGATCACGACCGCCGCGCCGCTGCTGCGCCGTGCGACGAGACTCAGTGTCCGCGACGATGCACGCTTTGCACGCGTCACACCAGCCGTGAACGACACGAACGAGCCGTTGTCCCGCTCGTCAGCAGTCTCGACCGACGCGATTGTCGGTAGCGCACGCCGTCCCGCTGCTGGTGCTGCTTGCAACGCCGCGACAGGTGACGCAGCGCTGCCAAACGAACCGGACGACGAGCCCGTGCTCGAGTGCGGCGGCGACCGTGGCTCGTCCGTGTCGTCGCCTGCTGCGCGCTTGCTGGTCGCTGTTGCGAGCGCTGATGGTCGCTGCTGTGCGTTTGGACGCGGTTTGGTCACTGCGTGGTAGCCGTGTTTGCGCGCCGACGACGGCACGGCGCTCGTTGTGAACCGACCGTTGCTGTCGACCGTACGGAGCGTCGAGACCGGGTGGCGCTCAGTGAACCGGCGAACGTCGATCGAGTCGCGAATCGCATCGCTCGAGGACGACGATGTCGCAGCTTCCGCAGCGCCCGTCGCGGTACTTGCGCTACTGGACTTGAGGTCCGTGGTGAGAAAGTCCTGGACGGCAGTGAATGCAAACCCGCTGCACGTTGGGCACTTGGGCTTCGTCGTGAACGTGTGGCTCGCCAAGAGCGCGACGAACGACCGCAGCGCGACTTTGCGGTAGTTGAGAACCTGCGGCGACACGCTCGTGAACACGTGCTTGCGCGGGAACTCAAACAGGCGCAGAACCTTTTCGTAGTTGACGCAGCCGGGGCACTTGGCGCCGTCCTTGCTCTTGAAGTACGCGAGCAGCGCATTGCGCACGTGGAGGAACTCGGAGAAGCGCCGTGCGACGTCCCAGCTCTGGCACGTCGCGATGTTCGTGACGCGGATCAGGTACGCGACGTGCTTGCTGTTGCGCGTGTCGATGCCCGGGATCTGCACGCGCACTTGGCAGTTCTGGTCGACGTGGCCGTTGTCGCCGTTGCGCGAGTAGCTGAAGCGGTCCATGTTTATGTAGGACGTGGGCTGCTTGGTTTGCGTTGGAGCTGCTTGATGGTGAATGGCAAACTGAGCTTGTGTGTGTGGTTCAGCGAGCAGTCAAGCAATTGCTGGCTGCTGCTTGGTATCTTGGCGAAAGCGAAAGCATGCGATGATGCCGAACCTGTTGCTGATGGTCTGTGTCAAAAGCAACAGGTGGACATTTGTTCTGACTCGAAGACGAGTCAGTGCTAAATACAAATCTCAAGTTAATTATAGAAGCGAGATCGATAGAGCAAGATTGGCGACAGCGCACGCATGCACGACGACAGCCTCGTAGCCGTATGTGCTTGTCGCTGCTTGTGATTGCTTTCAGTGCATTATGTGCAGTATGCGTCGGTCGTGTTTGTAGGCAATCTGCTCATGACGATGTGCGCGAGCACAACATTCTTCGAAATCGAAGTGCTGCGTTGGTCATGGCGTGAAGTGCAGCGCTGACACATGTCGACTGGCATAAACAACCATGCGTTCGTACTTGGCCGAGCGCACAATATACTCCGTTGTGTACAACGTCCTACGTGTCCTTATCGCCTGCGCTGCATTGCGCTGCATTGCGCGTGGGGTCAGTAATTGAGTAATTGACACTGATTGAGTCGTGCAGCACCAGATCGCGCTTGAAAGTCGGACCAAAAAAGTTGCATCTAATAAATCTTAGTCGCGTTGTTATAGCAAAACCACTTGAATTCGGTCATACAAAACAATGTTGTTTTGTCGACCAGGTGTGTGCAACGTTACAACAAAAACGCAACATTACTGGCTCGCTTGACTGCCTTGAATTCAACAAACAGAAAAAACAACACCGCAATTGCACGCAACACCAGCACACGCACGCATTCGCTCACGTCTCGAAGACGTACATACACCCACCTGCGCGCACGAGTGGCAGCAGGTATCCACCACCACACACACAGCAGCACACCCAGCAACTCGCGCCACAAACGATCAACATGCGCGGATCGCTCGCCAACCTGCCGCGCATGAGCATGGACGCACTCAACACGCGCGAGGACGCCGACCGCGCACTGCGCATCTGGCTGCTCTCAGCGGCGACGCGCGAAGGCGGTGCGACGTACTACCGCATCGCAGGTCGCTTCCAAGCGAATGGCCAGACGTGGGAAGTTCTGCGGCGGTACTCCGATTTCCTCGCACTGCGTACAAAGCTCATCAAGTTCCTCGAGAGCGCAGACGACGAAGGTGACGCCTGTCCTGGGTGCGTCAACTACCTCCACTCGATCAAGCGCTTCGAGTTCCCGAAGAAGCACATCTTCTCATCGCGCAACGCTGCAGTCGTGAACTACCGTGTCAAAGCGCTTCGGTCGTTCATGAACTTGCTAGCGTCGTGGGCGTTCTCGACGTCGCCAAAGTGTCCACTCTGCGGCGGCCACGCGTTCGAGCTCGTGCGCAACTTTGTCGTCGACGGCGCCGAGCCCGTCACGGGGTCCGACATGGACGCAATCCGCGGGTCCATGTCCGTCGACGCGTTCACGAGCAACGCCGAGCGACCGTCGGGGTTCGCAGGGCGACCATCAGCGTTTGCGCGGCCGTCCCTCGACCGGCGCCACAGCTGGATCCCCGCATCGGGCTCGACGACGCTGCGTGCAGTGCAAGAACAAGAGCAAGGACAAGCACAGCAGCAAAATCAAGGACAAGAACAGCGACAAGTGCCGCGGCAACAACAAGCAGGGTGGAACCCGTCCAAGTCGGTCAACCACACTGCGTCACGGCCGCCGCAGCACCAGATGCCCGACGCGTACGATACGTTCAACGACTACTTGCCAGCGCGGCCGTCGCAGCGCGCAAAGGGCTCGAACACGGACGCGGGGCAGTCGACGAGCAAGTTTGGCATCCAGCGCAAAGATTCCGGGCAGTCGCAAACGACGCAGCACCAGCCCGTACCGCTCGCGAACGCGCACACGGCTGGAGGCTTTTTGCTCTACGACGACGACCGCGCGAGCTTTGGCCGGCAGTCGATCGATGCTGCAGCAGCGCCACGTCGTTCTACAGTCGTCGCTGCGAATGCGACGCCACCAAGTGGCGCGAACGGCGGCCTCAAGAGCGCAATGCGCAAGCAAAAGAGTGAGCCGCGCAACGTCGTGCAGCACGCAGCCGAGACGACGGCGGAGGAGCACGACAACGACAGCTTTGTGTCGTTCTCCAGCACTGTTGCAGCCAACAGCATTGCGAGTGCCCATGGGAATGCACGAAGCAATGGCCGCAGCGTCACGAGTCAGCAGCATTCGAACATGCTGTCGTCCCCGAACGCACAGCCACAGAACGCTTCTGCGTTTGACAGCTTCGTGTCGGACATGTCGCTCGTGAGCTTCAGTGTCGAGCCGGCGCTGCCGCCGTCCGAGTACGCGGCAGCATCGCAGCACAGCGACGTTTTCAAGCAGCGTGGTGACGATAGCGAGGACGACGACGAGTTGCTGGATGACGATATCGACATCACAGGTCTTGCATTCGGGTCGTCGTCGCCTGCGGCACCGCGACTGGTTGCAAAAAGCAGCGGCGAGAACCTGTGGCAGCCGTGGGAACTGGACCGCAACGGATGAGGAGCCGATCCGTCGGTTGGTTGCGCTTCGTATCTTCCATCGGATCAAGTAAATGCAAACTCAACGAACTAAACGAACTGCTCGATCGAAGAGCAGCAAACGTAGTGAATCATTAAATGCAAAAGTAACAGAATGGCAAGTTGGTTGGATAATTGTTGCCTGTGTGCTCGACATTGATGCGATTGTAAAGGCTTGTGTGTGTTGTGTGTGTGTTGTTACAGTATTCCTTTGCAAGTCTTGCGTGTACTTTTGCGATGGTTGGCGTGACAAGCGCGTCGTGCAACTACAGATTGGCGTCAGAGACACTTGCTAATACAAGCGACCAATCGCGCACACGACAACGACAAAATCGTGGTTGCTGGCATTGCTGCCGTTGCTGCTACTGAAGCCAAATGTGCAAGTGTGTACCGGTATTTACAAAAATAATTACTCCAACTACTACCTCGACCGCAAAGCTTGACGGAAGAGCGACTCGTTAGCGGCCGCACATAAAACACCACAAAGTGCGAGCGACAGCGACAGCAAAGCACACGCACACTTGCTTTGCCACGCGCACGCGCACCTCGTTTCGCGCACCACCACGTCTCACGCGACAAAACATCCTAGCGGCTTTTGCGTCTCCCCTTGCTGCGCACGCGCTCGTTCCGGTCAAAAGTCAGTCGGTCGTATTTGCTTCGATTGCGTGAAACGTGTGCGAAAAACGAAACCAGCTCGCGCACACACGCTCACGACCAGATCGCAGCAACAACCACCCAGCTCAAAAGCCCGCACGGTGCGCACTTGCGTACTTTTACGTCCTTGCATCGCATTTGTGTTGTCTGCGAGCGGTAAGCAAGTGCGATCTTCGTCCATTTTGGCTTCGCCCCCTTGACGCATGTGTATATGTGAGGGAGAACGGCATTGCATGCGTGTACTACCGTACGAGTACAAGACGTTTGCCCTTTCACATATCTGACGCTCGCTCGCTCACTCGCTGCATGCAGTCCCGTCCTCATCACGCTTACGCGCGCATCATCACCACCACCAACAGCAGAAAGAACCACCAACATGGAGTCCAAGAGCAACAGCAATGGCGGCTCGCAGCAATGGTGGCGCTGGAGCAGCGGCAAGAGCGGTGCGATCGCGTCATCGTCGTCGTCGTCGCCTGCGGCGTCTACTGCAAACAACGACCACGCGTTTGCAAGCACCTTTCATGCTGCTGCTGCTGTGCTGATTCCAAGCAGCTCGCCGTCGTCACCGCCGTCGTCGTCCAGCGAGAACAGTCTCCGGTGGCAAAAGCGTTCAAGTGTTGCCTCCAGTAGCAGCCGCGCTGTTGTAACGCCCGTCAAAGACACTACTGCGTCCGAACAGTCTGCTGCAAATGGGACGTGGTCGACGTCGCCGTCGAGCAGTCGCTCGTCGTTTGCGTCACCAAGTAGCAGTGGCAACTCGTCGTCGTTGTCATCATCGCTCTCGTCGTCGTCATCCTCTGGGTCGTCATCGCCACCAATGCCGATGTTCTTTGCGTCGTCGTCTGCTAACATGATCTCCGCACATGGATTGCCAGCCACATCAACGCGCAAGAAGCTCTCGTCCACGTCGTCGTTCTTGCGTGCGACAAGCAGCAGTAGCAACGCGTCGCTGCTTGGAAAGAAGAAACCAGCGGCTACAGTCGCGTCGTCGCCGTTTGCATCGACCATGGCGGCAACGACCGCGAGTCCGTTTGCAGCGTCCTCCACGGCGTCGTTTTCCATGTCACGCGCGTCTACAACTGCACCAACAACCACAACGAAGCAGCCAGACATCGTGTGGAGCGCTGCACCGACGAAGCGTCGCGTGAAGAAAGCGAGCAAGACGCCGGTTGCGTCACGGCGCGCGTCGTTGTATGCACCGCATGCGATCCGTCCGATTGCCGATCGAGACGCGCGCGCGGCGTTCAGTAGCAGCTCGGCGCGTGTAGTGGCAGCAGCCGCACAGCCGGTGCCGCTGCGCTTTGCCAGCAGCCGTGGCGTCGCGCCCATGCAGGCGTTGTTTGCGAGCGCCGGTCCGACGCGCACAGTGTCACCACGCGACCGCACAACGTCGTCGTCGTCGCCATCAGCAGCGTCAACAGCATCAACGTCGTCGTCGTCGTACGCAACGTCACCGTTTGCGCTGCCGCGCGATCCGCTCGCTACTTGTGCGCGTGCCGTGCTGCAGGATTGTATCATGAAGCGCCGCATGGAGCGCAGCAGCAACATGCGCAAGCGCAACATCGATGCGTGCGTCACGACTGACGGTGGCAACAATATGAAAACTGGTGTGTACTTTAAAGCAAGCGACTGTGGTCGCTACAGCTCAAGTTCGAGGTGCGTGCTGTTTGTGCTTTTGTTGTTGCATGGCAGAAGCTCATTCTACGCTCTTACTGACGCACTGAATGGTACTTGGTTGTTCCTATAGCAGCAGCGACGAAGAGCTCAGTCAGTTGTCGTCCATGGAGCGTTCGTGTACCAGGTGCGACCTGCTGTTGTGATGCTGTTTGTGTTTGATTCGTGTGGCTGCTGACAGCGGAACGAACTATTCACACTGTATGAAACAATCAGCATCGACAAGGTTGGGGATGACGATGACGGCGACGACATGTTGTCGAAAGAGGAGCTGTACCGACGGGACCTCATGTTCGGCGACAATGGCTGGAGCAGCAGCAGCCAGGACTACGAGTGCGACAGTCCGTGCTTGGACGAGGAAAAGTGCGTTGACTGGCTGATTGATGCACAGGCGCTTGTGCGTCCTCCTAAGCAACGGATGTGTAAGTGCAAGAGCTGATATCTTCTGTGCTGTGCCTCGTTGGACACAGAGGCCTTCCGGTCGAAATCCGGTACCAATTGCCACTGGCGCTCGGGACCGCGAACGAGATTGACAAGGAATGTACGATCTGCCAGCTGCGCTACGGCATTGGTGACCACATCGTGACGCTGCCGTGTCAGCACTTTTTCCAGTACGTCGTTGTCGTCGTCGTCGTCGTGCGATTGGGATGTCGTTGCATGCGGGTAAACAGCAGACCGACTCACAATGGTTCTGTGGCGATGCTTGTTTGTCGTTTTGCATTGTATCGCATAGCGCCTGCTGCGTCGACAAGTGGCTGTGGAACCACACGTCGTGTCCGCTGTGTCGTACGGACGTGACGCTCGACATGGAGACCGACGCCGCGCTGCATCCACCAAAACACAACTTTACTGCGTGCTCGCAGTTTGACCAAGAGACGATCCGACGCAAGATGCGCTCGTCGTCGCAGCGCGCAAGTTTCCGGCCGGTCGTTCCAGGTACAGTTGAATGCATGGCGGCAATGGCTCGATTGCTGCGATTGCGTTGTCGTACAAATGCGACGCTGACTTGTGTGGTCGTTGTTGTTTGCTCTGTGATCGATGCAGTCGACGACGACCAGCTGACGTCGCTCGACGAGCAACTCGCGTCACTGAGCGTCCACGAAGCGACCCAGCAGACATTTTTAGTATGGTGCGTCGTCTCGAACTCTTCTTTACGAATCACACATACACAAGTTGTTTGCTTGGACGTTTGTGGATGTGTTGGACTGACGTTGGATTGCGTATGGGATGCTCTGCAACAAATTCACACAGCCCAAAGCCGCAGCGCCAGTACTCCTCCAAGTAGCTCCTGCCGCCCGATCCTGTCTGTCTGTATGCGTCCGTGGTCGTCCTCGTTACTCGCTTAAAGTTTGTAAGGCTGCGATTTTCGTGTTTGTCGTCGCGCTCTGCCACACGAGTGCGAGTGTCGATTGTGCTGCTGCCGTCTGGGATGCACCATTCCCGCATCAAAGGAGCGAGGTGTACGACATCCCATGCCTTCCCATACAGTCAAGCAGTTAGACTGGACCAGTCGACCGTCATAGATCCCGCTCGCTCGCTACGACTACTATAGTACATCACCAGATAGTCAAAGTTGATCAACAAACAGTTGCGTGTGCCGCATTGATTGTCAAGCTCAACCAGAAATATCTCGATATACCTTGCATTGAGACTGTACAAAATCTCCACAGACACAGAAAATAGAACTCCAGTATATTAGCAAGACGAAACACACTATAGACATCAACAGCGAGCACGCTCAACATACTCAATGGAGCCCATCAGTACGCCCAATCCATCAGTACGCCCAATCCATCAGATGACCATTCGTGTCTTTGGCTCAACATGTTCCGCGTCGTTCCGGTTGATCGAGCAGTGTCCCGATTACCAGTACCAGACGTCGTCGTCGCCAATGTAAGATGTGCAGCTTGCTGAAGACGGAGCCAAGCGAGCGGCATGCGACGAAGTGCTGCTGCGGCAAATGCAGGGTGGGCACAGTGTGGTGAGTCGTATTGCACTATTGATACAACATGTCGAATATTTGCGTTTTTGCATTGTCGCTGTCTGCAGTACAAAAATATAATGATCAGTGTTTCCGAACTTTGAGTACTGGATTAGTATTGTACATTTAATTCAGGTATCCTTTTAGTAACGACCTCAAACAGTCAGCACAGCCAGACATCAAGCAAAGCGATCTACTACGGCGTCCCTCTTCTACGTCGATCTGTGGGGTTGAACGAGGCACGCGCCAGAAGACGCGCACATACACGTCTGCATTCGCACGAGTGAACTTGTGCTATCGACACATCTACACATCTACACATCGCACATTGCACATTGCACGAGCCAACATGAACGGCGGTAGCAGCGACTCGGATGACGACAGCGCTGGGATGGCGTACTTTTTACCGATTGGCATCGCCGATGACTCGCCGCCGAAGCGAAGGTGCGACGTCTGCAGTGTATTTTATTGTCACTTCTTCCCCTTTGTACTTGTTTTCTCTGTAGTACGTCGCAGCAGACAGACTCACTACGTTTGTCTGTCGTGTCTGTCGTTACGGACATGCGTGTGCCGCATGCAGCATGGCACCAGCTGGGAGTTTTGGTCCGATCGGTGGTCGCACGCCGACAGCAGGAATGAGCGGCAGTGGCGGCAGTTTCCACCGCAGCAACTCGCCGCCGTCGTTTCTTCACATGAGTTCACCGTTGTCGACGACGTCGTCGTCGTCCCCGTCCGTTGCGACACCATCACTCTCACCTGCTGCAATAGGTGCAGGGGGTGGAGGCAATAGCAACTGCAACACAACCAGCAACAACTTCCTCCTCTCGGATCTCGGTGGCGAGATCCACGAGCCGCGCTTGGCGAATGCATTCAGCACCTTGTCGGACGCGTCGTCACCTGCGAGCATGAGTCCATTTGGTGGCTTTGCGAGTAGTTTCTTTAACCACGCGAGTGCGCATCACAGCAATAGCGCCAATAGCAATAGCAGCACGACGATTGGCGGCGCACCAACTGCAGGTTCGTTCTTTAGTCCACGGTCGAGCGACTTGGCGTCGCCGTTCATGACGAGCGCGCACGAGACGAGTCGACTGAATGCAGCAGCGAGCAATTGGCCGGCGCCGTCGGTTGCGGCAACAACAGCGACAGCAGCAGCGTTGCCGACAACGACGCCGCGCCGCGTCTTCCAGCCGCCACCGGGACTCGATGGACCGACGATGAGCTCCCCGCGCCTTGCGCTTGGCGGCAGCAGCGCCAGCAGCGACTACTTGCAGCAAAGTCGACTGTTGAGTGCCGTGGGAGGTGTTGGTAGCGGCATCAGTGCGTTCAATGGGACGTACGCAGCAGCGGCGGCCCCAGCTGCAGCCAGCGACGCGTTCCGATCGTCCAGCAACACAACAAGCAGTCGCCACCCGTTTACGTCGAGTCTCAGTGCGTCGTCGCTGCCGTCGCTCCATCTCGCGCCCGACGTGTTCGCGAACAGCAGCAGCAATAATGCGACAACAACAGGCAGCATCATTCGTACACCGCAGTTGCTTGCGACCGACGGACACGCGCGTGGGATGATCATTACGAATCCGGACCTCGCAGAACTCAATTCGCACTCGATCAAGATGCAGCAGCCGCTGGACGATGATGTGCGCAGCCGATCGACGACGACGCTGCATGAGTCGCTGCTGGCGAATGCTGCTGCAACGCGGGAGACACCGCCGTTGCGGTCTGCATCGCCACTTGTTGCTGCTGGCGCGCAGCAACGACCGCAATCCGTAAAGCGATTCGAGAAGCAACGCAGTCTAGATGCGTCGCCGCAGTCGAAGTCGTCGTCCTCCCCGAGTAGCTACCGCGACGTCTCAGCAGTGCCTGCGAGCGCGAATCGTCCATCCAGATCCCCAAGCGCAACGACAATGTCCAAGCTTTCGTCGGTTGCGTCGCCGCCGCCAATGACAACAGCAGCAGCAGCGCTGCGTAGTGCGCCAGCAGCAACGTCCACCGACGCCAAGAGCACTCGTGCCAAGAAGCGCACGCCAGCGAGTGCGACTGCGCACGCAGCAAATAGCAGCAGCAGTAACCGCTCGAATCGCGCGGCATCGACCAGCGCGGGTGTGACCACCCCAACGGGCGGCGTGGATGCCGACTACGAGTCGAGCGACTCGACAGACGTTGGCGTGACGTCCGATGCGTGGGAGAGTCCGATCAAGGCGACGCACGACACTCGGCGCGGTCAGAAGACCGACAAGAGCGACAAGAGCACTGCGCGCGGCGCAAAGAAGAGCACCGCTGCGCGGTCGACGCAAGAGAAGCCACTGGCGCCGGCACCGCAGACGACTGCGCGGCGTCAAGTGTACCGCGAAAAGCAGCAGCCGTCGTCGCGCGAGAGCTCGAGTCCACGCAGCGCGACAAAGCCGATCCAGCTCCAGCCGTCGCACGAGTCGACCCAAAGCTCGGACGAACGCGAGAGTACGACTACAGCCCATCAGCCATCGCACAAGTCGGAAGTGCGCGACGCAAAGCCGCGCACGCGTCGCACAAAGGATGCTACGCAGGCAGTAGCAGCAGCAGCAGCTTTGACGTTATCGTTCGAGACGAAGAGCGCAGCAGCAGCAGGAGCAGCGCAAGCGAGCGAGCAAGTCGACGCGAGTGATGATGGCGATCAACTTGCGAAAGCGAAGCGGTCGCCCAAGCAGCAGAACAAAGCGAAAGCGAGCGTTAACACGTCATCATCGTCTGCAGCGACGTCTGCGGCGAGTGCAGCACCAGCGACGGAGGCAGTGAGCGACGAAGGAGCAGCGAACGAGACGCGTATGCGCGACGAGCGATCTGCCGATGCGGCGGCAGCAGCAGCAACCGCGGCGTCTTCGCTGACTGAGTTGTCTGGGGACGAGAAGCTACCGGCGACAACGTCATCCGCGCGTGGGAAGCGCAACGTCGCGTCGCCACCGAGCGGAGAGATCTCGCTGACCGAGCCACTGTCGCCATCGAGCAGCTCGTCGTCGTCGACAAAGAAGCAGCCAGCGACTGCTGCAACGCCGTCGGCGCCACCGCCACCACCAGCGCCATTGCGCAAGGACAAGAGCGTGAGCAAGCGCGAGAAGGCGGAGAAGAAGAAGAGCAAGCAGCAGAAAAAAGACAAAGCACTGCCGCGGACAAAGGGCGAGAGCGTCGACGTGCTCGACATTGCAGACCTCGACGCGAGTTTACTTGCGCCGCCAGCGTCGGCGACTGGTCGCTTCAGTGCGCGGGACGTCGCAGCGAAGCTGTCGACTACCGTCAAAGCGACTGCGCGGACAGTCTCGACGCGCGTCCGTGTTGTGATCAACGCAGTTTCGACCCGGTTGAATACAAAAGGCGCCGTGACGACGGGGTTGTACCACCTCGAGTCGTTCGCGGCCGTTGCGTTCAGCGTCGTGCTGTTGCTGTCGCTCCACGGCGCGTCGTGGTTCATTCGGATCCATCGCGTGGCGTTCCGTGCGATCTTGACGCATCGACACATTGGCTTTTGCTTTGCGTTTTTGTACGCATTTCCGTTCCTCGTGCAGTACGTCTTCCCGTGGGCACCGCCGTGGGCTCCCGTGTGTCTGTGGTACGCGTTCCTCGTCCAGCTCTTTTGTACGAACGGCCCCACGGCGATGGTCACGACGTTCCGGATCATCTTGCCGCTCGTGTTCCTCGTGGAAGGCATCTCACACCACAGCTTCTTGTTGGATCTGAACGGTACGACGCTTGTCGCTTTGTGAGACGGCGGGAAAGCGGTTTGGCTTGGGTATTCATCTGTCGTTGCTGGCTGGGATGCGTGAAACTGACGCTGCGTGACGTGCTCTACCTCTCTGTTTGTGTCTGTTTGTATCGGTTGGTAGGGGCGGAGCTGCTGTTGACGTCGTTCATCATCTCGGCCATGAAGACAAGCAACCTGTGCAGTCCGATCTTCTTCATCTCGCTCGCAGCGCAGGTGCGTGTTGTTGTGGTAGCAGCAGCAATAGCAGCTGGAAGAGTTTGCGTGACGTACTTTGTGGCTCCAACTCACACAAACAACATGGAATATGGGATGGATAAATGCGTCAATAGTGTCTCTCCGCGGTCTTTTTGGGCTCAGAGCTCATTGTCCAGTGGTTCCAGATGGCGCTCGCACTGTACTCGCTCCACTCGATGGTCGTGTCGGAAGACCCATGGGTGCGTCGTTTGTGTTACAGTGTATAAACACATGCGCTGAACGTGTCACTGACGCGTGAGCTCATGTACTTGTCGTTCCAGAACAACTATGACGACGACGATGACCGGGAGATCATCTGTCAGCCGCTGCATCACTCGATCGCAGACTACAATCACCACCCGTCGCCCGCTGTCGTCGGGACTCAAAAGTCCAAGCGCTTTGATCGCCGCGCACTCGCGTACGTGCGCGGCCGCAAAATCCGCTAAGTCGTGCCCATTGCATGCGACGAGCGTCGTGGTGCCGTCCTCACTGCAGATTGCCTACGTCCATTCATTCTATATTACCATCTGCATCTATTGCATGTTACCTACACAAAGCATCCAAATGAAAAAACTACATGTGTGCTGTTTGCTACGTCCATTCGTTGCTCTATCTATCGATCTATCGTGCTTACACTAACTACACTGTAATCACGGCTTGCGCGGCGTCGACAGCGGCTTTCGTTTTGTCGTGCGCTTCGCCGTTGCCGCTGCTGTGACGGATGCAATCGCCTTGGGCTTGGACGGCACCGTTTCTCCTACAGCGGTCTTTGGTTTGCTGCGCCACGACTCGTCTTCGCTGTCGCTCTCGCTGCTGCTACTGCTCTCGTCCGAGACGACGTCGGCGCGCTTCGCCATCGTAGAGCGACCAGCATCCTCGTTATCGTCGTCGTCGCTGTAGTGTTCGCTCTCGTCGCTCTGTTCACCATCGCCGCTGTCCTCGTCGGCTTCGTCCAGAATGAACCGACTGCGGCGCTTTGGACGCTGCAGTCCCCGCGCCGCGCGCTCCTCTTCCGAGTCGGTCTCGCCTTCGTACGGCCGCTTGCTATCGTCGTCGTCGCTACTCGCATTTTGTTCGTCGTCCGTGTTGATCTCACTCAGTGCGTCTTCTGCATCGTCGTCGTCGTCGTCGTCATCATGTTCCGATGCATCGCTGTCGCTGCCGTCGCTCGCGATCAAGCCGATGAGGTTCCCGTTCTCGTCCGCGTCCTCCTGGTCGAGGCGACTGGGAAAGTCGAGCTTCCCACGCAATCGCGGCAGGTCCTCCAACAGCTCGTCTTGGTTTCCATCGAGGTCATGGAATACGGATGACAGCAGCACCTGTTGCACGAGCGCTGCCGCGCGGTCGACGTGCCAGTCGGCACAGACGGACTGGAGCAGCGTGCTGACGTCGCGCACGGTCGATAGACTCTCGAGCAACGGCAGCAGCAACGCGAGCACTTCGCTATTCGTCGCCATGCACTGCGCGCGCGTCGCGACCGCGTCGACGAACGCTGCGTCGTGCACCGTGAGGTTCCCATTCTCGATCGCAGACGCGAGTTTGTTTATAAACACGCCCGATGTACCGGATCCGCGCGCAAAGATCGCAATGAGCTGATTTGGTTTGAGTGCAACGTCGAGGCCTTCGAGGAACTCGACGTTCACGAGCTCGGGGCAATTCCGTCGTAAGAACCGCGCAGTTGGCTTCTTCTTGTGGCGCCACGTGCCGGCAAAGAGCTTCACGAGTCGCCCGACTTCGAGCAGCTCCCACTGCTGCCGCGCGGCTTCGTCAATAAGCTTCGAGAACGTCTGCTCGACGCTCTTGCTTGAGTTGTCGTCGTTGTCGTCGTCCATATCATCGCTCGCGTCGCTGTACGTTGCGAGATCCACGAATTCAACGTCGTCGTTGACGTTATTGTCGTCGCGATCCGACTCGGACCCGGACTCCTCGCTGTTGTCCAGCGGCAGCGTCGCTGCATTCGCAGCTGCGTGCGCTTGTGCAACTGCCTGCCGTTGCTGCAGCACCTTCTCGGCGCGCTGGCGCTTCGTCGGTGGCTTTGTGGCTCGCTCGGACGCCGTTGCTTTCGTACCAGCGACGACAGATTTGTTTGACGTGCTTGGCAAAACTGGTTCAGGAGTCTGAACGCGCAATCGCTTGCTCAGTAGCTTGGCCGATGGTTTGAACGGCGTCGCTTGCACTGACACAGCAGCAGCTACTGCGACTGGCGCAGCCGACTCGATAGCCTGCTGAACGGAATCGACCTCTGTACGCACACGTTTGTGACGCGGCGTCGCTGTCGTCGACGTCTGCAAAGGCGACGAGTCACCCATCAATGCTGCTGACGCATTCTCAACAACCGGTGCCGCCGGCATCGTTGTCAACGTTGTCGTCCCAGTCACTGACTCAGACTGTCGCGTACGGGAACGCATGCGTTGGGCCAATGACGCCATGTCGTCGTCGTCGTCCTCCACGCTCGACTTTGTTGCTGATGGTGGGACGGCAGCAGCGACAGGTTCGGACGCGAGCGCCCGCTCCACCGTTGGTGATGGCGTAACCGTTGCACTCACAGTCGCTGCTGCTGCTACTGGTACAGACGCATCGATCCGCTGCGACAGTAGCGACGCCGCAGCGTCTGGCGCACTGTCGATGCTCATGGCGCGCTGTTTGAGTAGTTTCTTTCGTTTCTTCTTCTTCCCCAGTACTTTTCGCTTTTCAGTCGCATTCGCAGTTTGTGCAGGTGCTGATGCAGTTGCATCCACTGCTGTTGGTGTTGATGTTGGAGTTGAAGCTGGTGCTAAAGCTGGCAACAATGCCGTCGTCTGTGGCGCTGCAGGCTCCGCAACGACGCTTCCAGCAGCAACAACGTCGACCGGAGCACTCGATTGCGCGTGCTTTTCCTGCTTGAGCGCCTTTGCTTGCTGCTTTACGAGTGCTTGCACAGTATCCTTTGCATCCGATCGCTTCGTGACACGCGCCTGCATCGCCTGTGCTGCCCGCAGCGCTTTCTCAAGCGGATCTTCAGTCAATAACAGCTCGTCGTCAGCGATCGTTGCTGTCTCAACACCAGCGGGACGCGCTGGTGGCGCCAATGCGATGTCGCCTGCTGCTGCTGCTGCTGGCGTCTTGGTCCGACTGACGGCTTTGCGAATCGTCTGCGTTGACGTCTGCACTAGTACTTGTGTAGGTGCACGCAGCGGCCGAACAGTGCGCTGCGTTGCTGCTGTTACGATCGGCTTGGCGGTTGCGGCCGACACAACAGGGGCTGCAAGTGCAATTGACTTGCCGACATCGTCGCTGTTGCTCGTCTGTTTCGTACTGATGTTGCTGCGGGTCGCGCGCTTGGACGATGTGAATGCAATGCGTGGCACAGCATCGTCGTCGTCGTCGTCGTCGTTGTTGTTGCCAGTGCGCGACGTCTTGCGCTTCTTGCCCGACTTGCTGTCTTTGCTCGGTTTCCACTTCGCAAGCACGATTGCGTCCTCTGCGCTCACAGGCGTTGCAAGCGAGAGCTTGTCATCGTGCTTGGCGTCAAACATACGCTGGTGAAACGCCGCGAGGCGCTCGCGTGGATCGTCGATCGCAGCTGGTGCATCGTGTGAGTGCACACTGTCGGAGCGATTGCGGCGCTTCTTTGCTGGCGCGCGCTGCTCGCTTCGATTCTGTTTCGTGGCAGCTGCTGCTACTGACTTTGACGTTGGCGTCGCTGTTTTCTTTGTCTTCTTCTTAATCGTCGCGAGCCGCAGCACAGCGCTGTCGTCGTCACCGAAGTCGAAGCGACCCATTTCGTTCGTTGTGCACGCACGAAATGTGGATGAATCAATAGCGCACCAACCAGCGATTTTCATTTGTCATATAAAAAATCGTCAAACATTAATTCTGGAATATTTAGAACCACGAACGGATGCCGACGACAAGATGGCACATCGCTGCTTGCGTCACGCTCATCGCTGTCAGTGCGTGCACAGTGCTGCTGCGCTCAGATGCCAGTACGCAACCTCAAGATAGTGCACAAGTATGCAAATCCAGGCAGCAGCAGCGTACACGAAAACTGACGAAAGAGGAGCGCAAAGCAGCACGACGGACGAGTCGACGCGCGAAGAAAGACGAGCAGCTCGCTGCAAAGAAGCTCGTGCGTGCCGAAACCCGCGCTGAAGCAACACTTGCGATGACCGCAAATGAGAAGCGCGAGCAGATCGAGCGTATCAAGATGCAGCGCGTCGAGCAATACGTGAGTGCAAGTATGCATGCATAGCGGACTGCTAATTATTCAATGCTCCTTGATCGATGCTTGCGAGACACACACTGATGCGTCTACTGTACGGCTGTGTGTGCGACGTACATGATCTATCAGCAAAAGCTCGAGGACGGCAGAGCGAATGGCGTGCGCGTCGTGGTCGATCTAGCGTTCGCAGCAGCGCAGTCTACACGGGTACGTGCGTGACTTCCAAGTGGTATACCTTGAGCCACTTGATCGACGAAAAGTTGTTGTTGTGTGCAGTAATCAGCTCAATGGTTTACGCTGACATGTGAGTATGTTTGCAGGAGTGTCACAGCGTACTGAAGCAGCTCGGCTGCGTCTACAGCTACATGAAGCAATGTCCGCTCGATCGCGTGTTGTCGCTCCATGTTGCGTCCTGCAATGGCGCGATCGCAACGCTGTGCGAGCAGCGCGGTATCGCAAGCTGGAACGTACGACGCATTGTTTGTTGCATAGGAACCGCACACACTCACGGTGACAGACTGTTATCGCTCACTCAACTGGCCCGCTTGGTGTATGTAGATCACTCGCCATGCTGCGCCTGTGCAGGAACTGTTCCCACACGACAGTATCGTGTACTTGTCGCCCGACGCAACTGATGTGCTCGAACGCGTCGATCGAACGCACGTGTACGTCGTTGGCGGCATCGTCGATCGCTCGGTGCGCAAGGTACGCGCTTTACAATGGCGCCATACGACACAGCAGATCGACAAACGCACACCTGATTACTGGCTCACTTGCATGCACGTTTGCGGTATCACACATGCACACACAGGGCGAGAGTTTGAGCAAAGCGCATGCACTGGCGTTCCGCACAGCGCGGCTGCCACTGCAAGAGCACATGTCGGTGCGCACGCCAGTGCTCAACATCGACTCGGTCGTGATCGCACTGAACGAGGTTGCAAACCACGGCGACTGGCATCGTGCATTCGCAGTAGTGGTGCCGCAGCGCATCGTGCGCTCGCGCAAAGGTGCGAGTCGACTCGAGGCAGCCGACGCGTGATTGAGTGCGTCGCGTGATTATGTAGTTGAAGTATTCCGAACGTTAAATTACAATAGTGACAAATACAAGGATGACCAGCATTCCGTTTGACAGATTAAATATGTGGACACTTCTAGCTACAGTAAATTGCATCTTTGCTACGTCATTGCGATCTCATTCTTCGACAAGCTCACGACAACGCAAGCAAGCTCATAACACCTTCGTCTCCACCTCTTTCTCGAGCACCATGGCGACGCCCTCGAACCCGACCGAGAAGATCCCACCGCCGCAGCTCAAGGTACACACTGCTACTCTATTTGCATGTAGCTGCGCGCTTGTTCTCACTCACATACGCTCGTTTGTCTGACACCTCGCCATCGACAACAACACATAGGCGATCCTCGCACCGAACCCGTCGACGACACGCGGTGCGCCAACCGTGCTTGGCGTGCACCCAAAAGAGCCCAAGATCATCTACTGTAGCGGCAAGCTCGTGATCGTTCGGAACCTCGAGGACCCGACCGACACGTTTGTCTACAAAGGCCACAACGAACCAACGACGGTCGCCAAGTTTTCGCCAAGTGGCTACTGGGTCGCATCTGGCGACGTTTCTGGGAAAGTTCGCGTCTGGTCGTTCGACAACCCGGAGCATACGCTCAAGATCGAAGTCCCAGTGTTTGCGGGTGAGATCAAAGACATTGCGTGGGACCCCGAGAGCAAGCGGATCGTCGCGGTCGGCGACGGTCGATCGCTCATGGCGCGCGTGTTTATGTGGGACACGGGCAACAGCTTGGGCGAGATCGTTGGGCACCAGAAGCGGATCTTGAGCGTCGATTACAAACCCACGCGGCCATTCCGGATCGCAACGGCGAGCGAAGACTTCAACGTCTGTATCTACGAAGGACCGCCGTTTAAGTTCAAGCAGAACAACAACAACCTCCACAGTAACTTTGTGAACTGCGTTCGGTACTCACCGGACGGTGCTTTTGCGATCAGCGTCGGCTCCGACAAGCTCATGTGTCTGTACGATGGCGCGACGGGCGACCTTGTCGACAAGTTCCCACCGGCACACGACGCGTCGATCTACGCAGTTGCGTGGAGTCCGGACAGCAAACAGGTCGTGACGTCGTCAGCGGACAAGACCGTCAAGCTCTGGGACGTCGCAACGCGCAGTGTCGTCACGACGTTTACGTTCAGTGCGAAACCGCAAGTCTGCGACATGCAAGTGAGCGTCGCGTGGTGCCACAACCACCTCGTGTCGCTCTCCCTCTCGGGCGACCTCAATCTGTTGGATTTGGCGAACCCGTCGACGCCGAAGCGCGTGATCCAAGCGCACCAAGGCAGTATCCTGGCGCTCACGACCGACCCGACGCGCGAGTTGATCTTGACCGGCAGCTACGACGGCGTCGTGTGTTCGTGGCAACACAAGATCGCAACGGTCGTGCGCGGCAGCGGCCACACGGGCAAGATCGCTGGCATTGCGGCGAACGCGACGCAGATCGCGAGCGTCGGGTGGGACGACCAGATCCGCTTTGCGACCGCGCGTGACGACGACAACGGCAGCAGCAACGGGCAGACGTACGTTGCGAGCGCGGCGTTGAACGCACAGCCAACCGGCGTCGCCGTCAGTGAAGCGTCCGCGACGTCGAACGCATCGCAGCAGCAGCTCACAGTCGTGAGCTCGAACAAGGGCGTGAAGCTCCTCGTCGACCAGCGTGTCGTGTTTGAGACGCCAGCGTTCGCGTGGACGCCGAGTTGCGTTGCGCTGTCGCCTGCCGGGGACGTCGTGGCCGTCGGGTCGATCGAAGACAAGAAGATCTATCTGTTTGACGTCGTGAACAGCAACAGTTTGCAAGCCAGTGGCGAGATCGTCGGCCACCTCGGGGCGCTCACGAGCGTTGCGTTCTCACCGGACGGGTCGCTCCTTGCAGCAGGCGACGCGTACCGTGAAGTGCGCGTGTGGGACGTTGCGACGCGCACGGCCAAGATCCAAGGTCAGTGGGTTTTCCACTCGACGCGCGTCACGAGCGTTGCGTGGGCGCCGAGTGGCAAGTTTGTCGCTAGCTCGTCGCTCGATGAGCGGATCTACATCTGGAACGTCGAGAGCCCGATGTCGAAGACGAGCTTTGACTTTGCGCACAAAGACGGCGTCACCGGCGTGCGGTTCGTGAGCGAGACCGAGTTGGTGTCCGTGGGCAACGATGCGTGTGTCAACTACTGGCAGCTGTCGTAAGGGAATGGGGGAATGGGAAATGCGAGAGCAAGAGAGAGCGTTCGTTTGTAAGAGAGTGTGTGATCGCCGTACCCAGCAGAACCAGCGACACGTCATCACGTTGGACGTCTTGTATGCGCAAGAAAGTAGTCAACGAACCATCCATTCAACGCATGTGTGATTCTCTCTGTGGCTGTCGCTGTCACTACTGCTCCTTTCCGTTTCCTGTAACTTGGACTGTACTACTACGTCCATGGTTGTCATTGCCTTACGATGTCGCGCTTGCACTGCTGCGCGTCGTCGCAGCAGCAGCAACGATGATCCCTTCTGCAGTCAAGCGCTGCAGCACCTGCCGCTCGACGTACCCAAACAATTCCGGCACGTGGTCCGGCAGCTGGCACGACACAAAGCATTGTCGCCCTGTGCGCCGTGCCAAGCGCTGTGCGATCTGCTGCTCCTCGATCTCAGGTGCACCGACGACCGACGTGATCAGCGGCATCGGGCTGTAGCGCGTTGCGATCGCAGTCGATAGTGTGCTGCTCCGTGCATACGTGAATATGTGTGTGAATGCGACAGCAACAAAGAGGAGTAAAGTGAGCACAAGTGCGGCGGTGCGACTCACTCGCTGAGCTGTCATTAGCGACGACAATCGCCACATGTTGTGTATGGAGCGCAGGTACGCACCCCATGCTCGGTTTATCGGCGCCAGACCCCATCCAGACAAACACGGCGTTTGCCATGAGCCAAATCTGCACGATGTACGGCTGGTCGACGAGCGAACCCGCAAAGTCCAGTACGCGCAGGCCGTCGGGTGCACTCGATCCTGCACGTGCGTAGTATACATGAGTGAGTGAGAGTCATGTACACAGCGTATCTCTCTGAGCAACATCGTGAGCTCATCATAAATGAGGAATGTGCGAGCTGACCTGTGGTGCTGTCGAGATCGAGTGCCGCCATCTGCTGCTGTGCGGTCATCGTAGCTATATACGAGCACGAGAACACATGCACCACACGTGTCAAATGTGCTGCATTGTGATGCATATATTATACGCACGACCGACACACAAGCACGCACAAGATCGATCACGCACCATCTTGCTCGTCGTTCGCCATGCTTGTCAATGTATTGCAAATATCTTGTGTCCTGTAAAACATTAATTGTACAGTGTAAAATACACAGAATATACTGTACCTCTTCGCGACTTTCGTGCATAAAAGGTACGTGTATTCAACATAGGATCTCGATGTACGTCTATCAGTTCGCTGCACTCTAAACTTGAAACAACCTCACGTCTCGTGCGCGCCAGTGATCGCCGAGATGCCAGCAATGACACTCGAGACAACGGCCGCAGACGCAGTCGCCTGCACGGTGGTCGTATTCGCCATGTTCATGGCGGTCCAGTTGAGTCCCTGGCCTGCGCGCTGCGCGACGGTCGTATTGTCCGCGTCGATCGACTGGCAGTGCGTGATCGCATACAGGAGCTTGTCTTTCATGACATCGTGGCTCGAGTACGTCGGCAAGTCAATCGAGAAGAAGCACGTATGTGCGATCGGGAGGTACATGTCGGCTCGACCAGCGGCTTTCGGGAGTCCTGCGATCTTGAAGTCCTGTGTAAAGTCCGCAGCGTGCGTCGGCAGGCGCGAGCGGCCCCACACGAAGCGCAAGAACGATGACTTTTGCTCGTCCGAGAACTCGTTCAGGACGTCCCAGAAGTACGCGACGTGCGGGTCCGTGGCTTGACATCCGTCGCCGTAGATCGTCCGTCGCCGGAGCAAGTCGACATCGACAGTTGCTTTCCCACACACGAGCGTCCGGAGCTCGTGCCACGCAAACAGTGCGAGCGTCGCTGCCGGTAAGATCGTCGCGACGCCGCGCGCAATGTCGCTACTGACGCTCGCAAACTCGCGCAGTCGGAACACCTCGACACTGCGTGCATACGCGAGCTTGTCGGTCCACGTCACGCGGACGTGGCTTCCGCCCGGAACGAGCTCGACAAGTTCGCGCGAGACGCTCGAGCCCACCGTGAACGTCGTGTCGACAATCTCGTCAAACATGTCTTCCGAGATGCCATGTGCGTCGATGTTGTAGATCGTATCGACGACTTGGAAGCAGCTCTGGTGGATGCTTTCAACGTCGCGCCGCGTCACACAATCGCGCACGAGCGCTTTCCAGAACACGGACGGGAGCGTGAGGTCCAGCGGCGTCTTCGTGCGGATCGCAATCCCGACGAGCTTGCCGAGGAACTCGGCCATCGGCACAAGGCGTGCGTCGCTCCGTGCTGCAAGCGGGTTGAGCACAAACACTTCACGGTTCTCGCCGACGCCGCTCACAGCGTTTGGACACGGCGCTAGCAGTGGCAGCGTCTTGGACTGGAGCTCCGAGCTGATTTGCGCCAAACACTCGCGGTACAGGCCGCCAAAGTCGTCGCCAAACTCCCCGACGAACTGGCACTTGAACGCACGCTCAGCGCCACGCAAGAGCGACGGTTGGAGACCGTGGAGTTGCTCGAACGCCTGAGCAAAGACACTCTCCCGCACACCTGTGGTCTCGGTCGCATCGCGCGCGCGGTGGCGATCGATTTCGATCTCCGGTCGCGCGGCAGCAGGGCTCTGCTGCTCCTTGAGCACGCTGAGCCACCACGCAAGCTTGACATGCTGGAACATGATGCCGCGCAGCGCTCGTGCGCCGCTTGCAAGCACCGACAGCGCGTCGTCGGCAATCGAAAAGTCAATGAACGCCAACGAATTTTGCAGCCGGCAGTTAAAGTTGCGAAGGATCAAGAACCGCTTCTGGAGCTGCGGGAGCGACAGTTGCCGCAAACACGCATGTTGGCGCAAGTGCTCGTCGGTCGGGACAAAGTCCTCGGGCGCCATGCGCAGCGGGTCGCAGCTCAACAGCGCCTCGGCGCGCGCTTCGCAGATCTCGTTCACGATCGCAACGATTGCGTCGTCGTGCTCGGGGAAGAACACGCGCTGCGACGCGTGGAGCTCTGCGAGCTTCCGACTGTACTTGGTCGCGAGCAGCCGTCGACCCGTGACCGAGAACTCGGGAACCGCGGTGAACGCGATGCCCCACTTGTCAACCGCTGCGCTCTGCAGATCGCCTGCGTCGCCACTGTCTGCGGGGTCGTCGTCAACGCCATCGAGCTCCATGCCTTGCTCGTCCTCGCTTGTGGACGCTCCGTCTGCACCACTCGACGCATTGAGTGCAGACGCATTCGTCATCGCAGACGCCGCGGAGCCGGCTGCTGCGACTTCCCGCATGTGCTGCAGCTGGAGCTGGCGTGCGTGGCGCGCGATCACCTCTGCCGCTTCGTCCCGCACGAGCGCGTCCATGGCGTGCATGTTGGCGAGAATAAAGTCCGCTGCCGACTCGGCGTCGTCGTCGCAGTGGCGTAGCGCGTACAGGCACCAGTCCATGTGGAAGCCCATCTGGCTCAGCGCAGTTGCGAGCTCGAGCCGGAAGTTCGGGATCGCACTGTCGTCGCCACCGCTGCTCTCGTCGACGCCGTCACCTTCGTCTTCGCTGTCGTACACGTCGTCACCGAGTCCAGCGAGCAAGCCGCTGCCAGTTGAGAGCAGCAGTGCATCGCCGCCCGTCCCGTCTTCGACGCGATGGCCACCGATGAGATCGATCGAGTCGCGTTGGTTGTAGAGCGCAAAGCCCGGGTAGAACGTCCCTTCAAGCTTCGGGCCGGTGCCACCAGGGCCGAATGCGACGCCGAGGTCTTTGCCATTGAGTGCGTACGACAGCGTCCCGCGCTTGAGGTCGACCGTCATCTTGACAACGTCGCCGGTCTTGAACTTCTCGCCGTACGTGCCGCGCTGTTTGCTGCCGTTGTGCCACAGTGCGCGGTTGCCGATCCAGCCCCAGCCGCGGTTGTCTTTTCCCAGGTACGAGTCCAACCGGACGTCCTTGCGCGCAATGCCCAAGAAGATGTTGGAACTCGCGGTCACGAACGAGATCCGGACTTCCCAGATGTGCACGCCACTGTCGAAGCGCGCAACACCGATCGCGGTCTGCCACCCCTTGTCGCGCGCCAACGAAAGGCGCGTGTCACGGTTCTCGAGCTTCAGGTACGGCCCTTTGCGCACACGGTCGACGCGGCACTGGAAGTTTGACTGCACGGGGAACCGCCAGACGAAGCTGTCGCCGTCGATCATGACCTCCTGGCCGCCGCAGCTGCCGGTGAACGCACGCACTTCTGACTCGCTGCTGTCAGCGTGCTCGCCGCCCTGGAGGATCTGGAGGCAGTGCGAGTTGGCAGTCTCGCACTGCTGGTCAAGCTTGACGCGGATCGACGTTGCGAGCGGGATGCTCACGAGCGCATCTTGGAGCTCGAGGTCGTACGGATGTGCGCTCTCAACGCGAATGCAGACGTCCTCGGAGATCTCGGACAAGAAGTTGTCGGCCGAGAGCATAAACTCGTTCGGCAAGTGGGCTGATGATTGATTTGCAGCAGCATTGATTGCTGTCGTTATAGCAGCTGTATCGTCGCAGCGTGTCGGGTCCATGAGCGCGCGCATGACGCCGTACACTTGACTCAGGTGCTCGTACCACTCGAACGCTGCCATGAGGTTATCGCAGTCCATCGAACTGAACCGGAATGCGAACGCAGTTTTCGTCAGGTGCGCACGTGGCTCGACGCCCCCGACCGCTTGTCCAAAGTTGATCATAAACTTGCAGTCAGCATTGACCGAGATCGTCGGGTGTAGACTCTGGGGCGCTGCGATCGACGAGAACGCGATGCCCAGCAGCTGGCCGTTCTTTGTGAAGAAGATCTCTTCGGTATCTAAGCGCAACGCGCAGCCAAAGATGTCGCCGCTCGTGACCGCACCAACGAGTTCACTCCAGCGCCAGTGGTCGGTCGCCAAGTCCGTGCCCTGGACTTTGCCACTCGCTGGCAAAAACGCAAACGAGTGCGCACAGTGATGCGCCGTGCTCGAGCCAACAGGGACGCCTTCGAGCGCAAACTCAGGGGTCGAAAAACCGAGTGCGAGCGCTCCACCAGCGCTCGTCGCACCGCTGCTACTGTTGCCCCACTCGACGATCGTGACTTCAAAGTACACGATCTCAGCTTTTACGACGTCCTGCATCATCATCACGAGCGCTGGCGTGTGCTCGAAGCGGCACGAGACAAACTCGTTCGGTGGTTCCGGTGCCGGCTCGCCGTCTGCTCCGGTAGCAGCCGGTGGGTTGTTGACGTCGTCGCCGGCGTGGTACTCGAGCAAGAACCGGCGCTCTTCGCCGCCACCAAAGTGACGCGTCATCGCCATCTTGGACGAGTGGCTCACGAGCATCTCCGTGCGCCGCGGGTCGCGTGCAAAGTAGTACCGGTACGGCAAGCTGATCGCTGCGTCGGGGCTGAGACACGACGCGAGCTCGCGCACGCGGTCGGTCTGTGTCTGCTCGTCGACGACGAGCATGAGCTCGACGAGCGCTTGGAGCAGGGCGTTCAGCATGAGGCCACCCTCTTGGTCTTGGCTCAGCGCCATGATCTTCGAGCGGCAGTACAGCAGTCCGTGCGTGTCGCGCCACACACAGCCATGGCGCACGATCTTGATCAGCGCGCGCACCAAGTCGATTGCGAGCTGACCGCACGACGCGCTCTTCTCGCATAGCACTTGCTGCACGAGCGCAAACATGCCTGCTGCGAGCTCTGGGCGAAGCAAGCTGCTGCTCTCGTGAGGCACGAGCGCTTTCTGCGCCAGCAGCAGCGCGTCGACGAACGTCAGCACGTTGCTCACTGCGACTGGCGAGCACAGGATCTTGTCTTCGTCCGACAGTCGCAAAGCAAACGCGACGCTCGGCTCGGAACGCTCGCGCTCCGTCAACGCAACGACTGGCAGCACGCTGGCGCAAAAGTCGCTGTTCGCACACCAAAGCGACGTCTGGACGGCTGCGTCGTCTGCGTCGCTTGTGCCAGTGTCCGATTGGTTCTTCGTGTCGAAGAAGCCGCAATCGTCGCTGCTGTCACGCGCTTCCGCTTTCCACGCACATCGGAACGAACTGACGCGCTGGACGAGGTCGCCGCGCACACACCGTGTGCTTTCGAGCGCTGGTGGCTCGAACGGATCTTCCTTGCTGCCAGCAACACAGCCCATGGCGACGTAGCCGGGTGGCGCGATGGGCCACCAGATTGAGCGCAACTGCTTGCGCTGGAGATCGTCGTCGGTGCTCGAGTTGCGCGGAAGTCCTTTGCCAGTTACGTCGACGCGATCAAAGCCGACTGGCGGCTGCAACAAGCCAGTGCCGTCGTCGCTCACGAGCACGACTGGCGTGTCGGGGCTCTCGCTGCTGCAGCTGATCACGTCACCGAGACTGAACCACTCGATCGTTGTTGTCGTGGGTGGTGGTGCGTCGGCCAACGATGTCGCTTTATGCGTTGTCGGCAATGCCGGACGCCAGAGCGTCACCGGCTGGTCCGATCGCGCCGTCCATGCATCGTTCGTCTTGGTCGTGGCCGCCGCTGCTACTGCCTGTCGACGCCGCCACTTGTGTCGGTACTTGAGCAGCGGGTCGGGCGACGGCACGCTCCACAGGCGCTCGTACGTGTTCACGACCATGCACTCGAGGCCGCGCGACAAGTGGATCGGCCCTTTCGGGAACAGACACTCGGCGCGGCGATTGCGGGCTAGCGACGTGTCCCAGTTGCGCACACTCGCAGGTGGCGCTGCCACGAGTGTCCGAGACACAATGTGCATCAGCGTGTCGTACATCAAGTCGTGGAACAGCGCGCATTGGCTGTTTGCACTGTCCGCATCGTTACGATCGCTCGGGACGACGCTACTCGACTCGACGAGCATCAGCGCCTGCACGATGCGCTCGATCTCGCCCGTTCCCGAGAGCGCTGCGCCATTGGTAACGCTGTTGCTGCTGTTGCTATCCACCGAGAGCGCGAGCGTCGAGAGGATGTCGACTGCGCGCAGGTTCTTCGATAGCGTCAGCGTTGGCGATGTGCTCAAGATGTCCTGTGCGAGGCGCGAGAGGATGTGCTGGACACTGCCTTCCGGCATGTCGCTGCTGCTACTGCTGCCACTGTTTGCTGAGAGCTTGCTTCGCTCAGTGAACGCGACAAGTTGCCGCAGCGTTGTGCGGTCGGCTACAGGACTCAACGGCGACTCGCCGTCCATAGTTGTCTGTGCGCAGTGCCGAAGTCAACGCAGTGTCAGTGTGTCATCCGCTTCAGCATAAGCAGTATCGAACGTTCCCCAGACGTCCACCCACACACAATAAAAGGATACCACGACTTACCGTTCCACAGAGCCGCACGATGTGGCTGAGCGCCTTCCGTGCGTGTACAGCCGTGAGCAGCTGGCTCAGTGCTTCTTGCTCGCGCTCAACCTCGCGCGAGCCCATCGCACGTACGCGGTCGTCGATGCTGCTGTTGCACTCGCTCCACCGCAGGATCTCGGACGCAGCGCGCTCGCTGTTCGCGCCCAGTGCCGCAGATTGGCTCTTGTGTGGACTGCCGTTCGGCCGACCGGGTCGCTGCAGTGCCTGTGCGGCGCTCGAGTCGCTCAGCGCGTAGCTTGGGTTCTCGTCCATGAGCTCGTGGTGGCTCAGCATGGCGTCGGGGTGCGCACTCGGCGCGTCAAAACCTGCGCTCCCTCGTGTCGCCCCACGACGTCTCGATGGCGCAGCTGGAAGCGACCGCTCGAGTGCGTCGCCGCGCGTCGACAACAACAAGCGTACAGCTGCGCCAACGTTGTTCTCACTCAGACGCAGCGCTTCGGCGCAAAGCTCCTCGCGCTTGCCGAGCACCGACGCCAAGTGGCGCACGTTGGGCGGGAACGACTCGTGCGAGGCAGCGGTCTGCAGCACCGAGCCGCCCATTGAGAAAGCGACGATACGTGTTAGGCTCCATGGTGTATATACAAAAAGAGCACAAGCAACCAAAACCAAAACGCACCAGCTCATGTGCTAAGTTTGCCTGCGCAAACTCGAACGCATCGTTCAGATCACCGTCCGCTTCGTCGAGTGCTTGCTCGCACTGCTCTTTCGTGGCGTGGTAGCCTGCTTCCCAGAGTTGCGAGAGCAGCTCCGCGGCGTCGTCTTGCACGTCGTCCTGTGCGTCGTTCTGCAGCAAAGACATCTACAGACACGATATATAGCAACAACATGGAGATCGTAGATTTGTCAGTGATGCTTTTGCCACGATACACGCACAAAAAACTGTCATGCATGCGATACACGCGCATCTCCTCCTTCCCTCCCACTCGATCAGGAAGACATGCAAACGCACCGATGCGAGTAAGTCGGCATCAAACGGCACCGACATGCGTCGCGTCTTAATCGCGTCTTCAGCAACAAAGCCCTGCGGCTTTGGTGCATCGTCGGGGAAGAAGCCCTGGGGTGCGAGCCGTTGTTGCTGACCACCGGTCTCTCGTGTCACGCTCCCGCGTCCGAGCGCAATGCGCAGCACGTCGCTCCCAGCCGAAGCAGCGCTACTCTCCTGGGAAATGCGCATCGCTGCAGCTTCGCCAGGTGCAAAGCTGTCACGCTGCTGGTACGATGCTGGCGAGAGCAAGCTGAGTGGCACCATGTTCTGGTACATGTTCGCTGTCGGTGTAGCGACCGTCGGCGTTCCAGGCGCCTGTAAGATCGACGAGCGCGGCGAGCTGAAGCCACCGACGCGTGGCGAGTCGACTGCCGGGTTGGGCGACACGAGTGCGCGCGGCACGTCGCTCTCGGCAATCGACGTGATCAGTCGCAGCCCCTGTGCTGCAGCACCGCGGTTGCGCGAGATCTGCCCGCTGCGACTGTCCGTTGCGTCGCCTGCACGCGAACCTCGGTTCTGGATCTCGGCAGGACTGCGTGGCTCGTTCGCGCCCCTTGGCGTATCGAGAGTCGGCTGTTGGTACTCTTGCCCGGGGATCATAACGCTCAACTCATTTGCATGCTGCGCGACAGTGACGATCGGTGGTGGCGCAAGTCGGCTGCTCGCGCCTGCTGCAGTGCCTGACGCACGGACGTGGAACTCGTATGTCACGAGTCCGCCACGCGAGAGAATGAGCGAGATGCGCGAGCCTGGCGTCACGCGGATGCTCGTGCCGTGGACGCGCACGCCATTGACAATCGTGCCATTCTTGCTAAAGTCCTGGAGCTCGTAGTAGTCCTCGCCGCCACTAGCGCCAGCAGCCGTCGCGCCATCGCTACTGCTATTATCATTGCGCACGCGGCGCAAGTGAAAGTGACGTCCACTCACACTGCGATCGTTCACCACGAGGTCGCACGAGTCTGCAGCTCGACCGACACGCACGATCGGCATCGTCAGATGGAACGGTGTTAAGTCGACACCAACATGCTGTCCGCTCGTGCCTGCAGATCCGTTCTCCGCCTCATTGAGCTGCGGTAGCGGTTGCAGGACGCCCCATACACCGTACGGCAAGTCGGCAGGGCTGCGACCGCGACCGTTGAGTCCCAGTCGCGCACCTGCAACTGACCCGCCGCCCGTGGCCTTGCCGAGGAACGACCCGCCAGTGCGCCGTGGTGACTGGATTGCGTCGATGCCCCAACTCAGTGCGTTCTCTTTGCCGAGCTTGGACACGACTTCGTCGCGGACTGCGAGCTCAAAGCTGTCAAGCGTCGAGTCGATGACGGATTCGGTGTCAAGACAGAGCTGTCGCTGTTTGAGACTCACCCATCGGCTCTGCAAGACGCTCGCATCATCGCTGCTCAGTGCGCCAGCAAAACGACTGTCTGGCGCTTTGATCAGTGCAATGCTGTTCGCATTTGTGAGCGCGTTTTCGCTCGCCAAGAGCGTTGCGAGATTCGCGATCAGCTGCGAGTCCGAGTGCGCGAGCTCGGGCGTGAGTGCTGGCATCTGTTTGAGCAGCGACGACAGCGCTTTCGTTGCGCGCCACTGGATCTGTTGTTTGAAAAACGCGAGCTTCGCGCGCAAGATACGATGCACAGCACTGTTTTGCGGCTGTTCGAGCTCAGTGTGAGCAGCACACTCGCCCGCGATCGGCACCACGAGCGTCGCAAGCACAGACACGATGCTCTCAAGATTGTCAAACATCCCGAGGATCGCCGGCACGCGCTCGCGGATCTGCAGCTGCTTGATCGGTGCGACAGCGACGGGAGGCGTTGCCTCGAGTGCCGATGCGAGTCCGCAGCTGCTGCGGTCGTCGCAGACCATGACAGTTGCGACGGCGTCGGTGCGTGCATCGAACTTGATTGCGACGAGCAGACCGGCGCGCTTGTCGCGGCGCACGTCGCTCTCCTCGATCGTCACGAAGCCGCCTTCACGGAAGACTTCGGTGGACCCGCCAACGATGCCGATTGCGGCAAAGATTGTTGCGAGTGCGTCCAGCGCGTCCTTGGCCTTCTGCCAGTGCATGAGCGACTTCTTGTCGCGCATCACGACTGCGGCGTCTGCATCCTTGCTGCGCGGCGTTGTGTTGCTGCTATTGCCAGCGGTCGTCGCACTACTGTCACTCGGCGCCGAGTCGTCGACTTCGGGCGAGCTCGCAGACTCAGGTTTGCGCACACTCGTTGTCTCGATCGTGAGACTCACGTCCGAGCTCTCAATCGGCTCAGCGTTCTGGATATCGTTGACTGGCTGTGCGTTGCTAGTGCCCATGTCACTTGCGACACTCTGCACGTTTGCATAGTATGCACACACGGTATCGAGCAACTCGTTGAGCTTCTCGGCCTTGGCAAAGCCGCGCGTGAGTGCTGCGTTCACCGCGATCTTCCAGCTCGGGTACAGCGCGAGGTACCGAATGAGACTCAGCGCCTCGGACGCTTTCGCAGCTGCAACGTGCGACTGTTCGAGCGTTCGTATCTGCACGTCGCTTGCAGTGCAGTCGCTCCCACGACTGCTACTACTGGCTCTGCTGCTAGTGGTGATAGACACGCCTTTGAGGCACTTGGTGTGGTGGCACAGCGCCGAGCTCGAGCACTCGATCCCGAGCTCGTGCGTACACAGTCGCGGCCGCAGTACGAGCGGCTGGCCGACCAGGAGCAGCAGCGAACTCATGATGTCACCTGCAAACGCTGGCGCTGGCCGGATGTTGCGGTGGATCTTGTTCAGCGACGCGATCGAGTGCAGCGGGAAGATGAGCATTGCTAGCTGGATACAAAGCGTCGCAGACGGTAGATCCGATGAGTTCATCTCCTTGATCACGTGCTGCGTCACGTCTGCGCTGTTTGCAATGATCGTACTCACGTCGCTGTTAACGGAGCCGCAGCGCAGTAGCACCCAAAGGAGCTGATTGCGGTACGAGTGCGCATCGAGCACATCGACGCACTCGGACGTAGCATTGGTGCTGCTACTGTTATTGCTGCTCGTTGTTGTTGCATGCGTGGCTTTGAACACATAGCGTTTGAGGATACCGATACAGATACTGCGCAGACTCGAGCTCGCATCCGTCGACGATGCGCTCGAGTCGATGCTGCTGCAAGCGGCTTCCGGCTCGACGAGCTTGAGGTTCTCGAGCAAGAACGCGATAAACATGCGCAGCACAGGGTTCAGCCCTCGTTTCGAGGCACTAGTCCGGCTCCGATCGTCTGCTACTGCTGGTACCACTGTCGTCGATACTACAGGGACAGCGCGATCGCGCAGCGACTGGTACATGAGCGCACGCGTGAGTGCCCATGCAGCAGCGTGGAGCTTGACGAGCGGTAGCTTGCGCTGCATGCCGCTCCGCTTGATCGGCATTGGCGCACGCACCGACGACTGCGCTTCGCTTGCGGTGCGGCAGTCCATCTCTTTCATGAGCGACTCGTAGAGCGCCTCCGAGGTCGCAGGGCAGCTGTGCTCCGGTAAGTCCCTCGCGAGCGCAGCGTTGTCCTTTGCAGCTGCACTGTCGCTCTCGCTCGAGTGGCCCGTCAGAATGTACGAGCTGTAGAAACCTGCCGCGATGCACACGACGTCGTCGTTTGCGAGTGAGTTCGATGGGACGGGGAGCGGCAGGTCGGCTGACGGGAGCGTGCGCGCACCGGCTCCGAGCTGTCCCTTGTTGTTCCGCCCAAACACCATTACACGACCATTTGTGAGCAAAATGAGCGTGTGGTAGCATCCGCACGACGTCGCTTTGATCTTGACCGAGACCGGGAGCGGCACGCCATGCGGTGCGTTCTTGTGGTCCTTGCTGCCAATGCCGAGCTGCCCATAGTCGTTCCGACCCCACGTGATGAGCTTCCCGCGCTCAGTGATCACGACCGTGTGATAGTACCCACAGCTGACGTCGACGATCTTGTCGTCGCTGTCGCTGATTGTGATCTTTACGAGACTCGGGACTTTGACGTTCCGTGCGTGGCCGAGACCGAGTTGTCCGTAGTCGTTCTTCCCGAACGCGTACACTTCGCCGCCAGCCGTCACGGCGACCGTGTGGTACAGCCCACAGGCGACCTTCGTGATACGTTGGCTCGAGAGTGCATCGACGAGCTGTGGCGTGTGCTGGTGCTGCGTGTGGTCGAGCCCGAGTTGCCCGCAGTCGTTCATCCCGAACGTGAGCAGCTCCCCGGTGCTCGAGACGACCGCGCTGTGGTGGTAACTCACGGCCGCACCGACGACGTGGTACTTCTCGCGCAGTGACTCGACGAGCCGAGGCGTGTGGCTCTTGGAGATCGTCGACCCGAGTCCAAGCTGGCCGCGGTCGTTGTAGCCCCAGGTGTAAACGCCGCCGTCGGTTGCGACTGCGACCATGTGCTCGCAGCCGTTCGCAGCTGCGATCGAGTCGATCGATATCCCGCTGAGCGCACGCACTGGCGTCGCGAGAATCACGCGCTCCTCGAACGTGCCGTTGCCGCACTGGCCGCTCTTGTTGAGGCCGCATGTAAACACGGAGCCGTCTTTCATGACGACCGCGAGCACCTCGTTCCCGCCGACGATCGTGCGCACGCTCTTTGTCGAGAAGAACGGTACGTGCTCGAGCTTGTTCGTCGAGTTGCAGTGGCCGAGACAGAGCTCGCCGTAGTTGTTCTGGCCGCACGAGAAGAGCTCGCAGTCGTCGAATGCTGCGACTGGTGGCCGCTCCGATGTAGCAGATGCGTCGCTTGTCGCTGCAGCACAAAGGTCCAGCGACGGCGACGCGGTCGAGGACTTTGCTTTCTTGGTCACATCAAGCAGCGCCGACGTCTTGCTGAACCACACTCGGCGCGGCGGGCATAGCATACGCACCTCGTTGCCAATGTTCGCGTCAACATCGTCGAACGATGGTACGGTGATCGCAACGTACGACGTCTCAAGCGACCCGCGGTTGTCGTCGTAGCACGATGCGCACATCTTGACAGCGTCGTCGTCCTTCTGACTGTAGTAGATACTGCTGAGCGGTGTGCACTTGCACTCGTCGCAACTGCTTTCGTCAGCAGCAGCAGTTGGCTCACCGTACGCGGGTCCGTTCTCGCGATCATACACGCCACAGAAGCCGATGTACCCGACGTCTATGTTCGCGCCACCGGATGAACTGAGGAGCTTGACGAGAACGTACCGACCCGTGACCGGATACGCGAGCTGTTTCGAGATTTGCGAACAGCTGCCGTCGAGCACAAAGTACGCGATCGGGAGCTTCTCGTCGCGTTGTAAGCAGTCACCAGGCGGCGGGAACGGCAGCGTCGCAAACTCTTCCGGTGTCATGTCGTCGTACGTCTCAAAGTCAGCAATGTCGGGAAGACTGCTCGTGACGAACACGATCGCTCGGCGCACAGGGCTCGAGTAACCTGGGCCAGGTCCGCGGATTGTGCCGTAGCTGAGACAGAACGGCGTATCGAGCTCATGTTGCAGCACGACATTCACGTTGCTGCCTTTTGCGGAGCTGAACACTGACGCGTCATCGATCAGACAGTTTTTTGCGGCGTGCGACGAGCTGAACTCGCCACCGTCGCACGCAAGCACTTGTAGCTGCAGGATCTTGCCGATCTGCAGCTCGTTCGAGGACGTCAAGTGATAGTTCTGGCGCGGACCGACGGTGTGGAACATGCTCAGCGGCAGCTCCGGTCGTGGAGCCGGGTGGAAGTTGGCGCACACGACCGTGCCGTTGCACAGCACGGACATCGCAGGGTACAGCGGTTTGCGCAGCGCTGTGACGTTGTCGATGCTGTACACCGCTGGGTCGCGCTGATCGGCATAGAGCACGACGCAGCATTTGTCAAAGTCAAAGAGCACGCCGACGATGTTCGTTGTCCACGACGCGTCCAGCGCACTGTCGCAATGCATCGACGCGTGTGTCTTGAGTGCGTGGTCGCACGCAGCAAAGTCTTTGCTGACGATCCCAAAGCCGAGATCGATGCGACCGTCTTTGCCGGGACGCAGCACGTGCACTTCGACAAAGATCATGCCGCTCTCAAAGCCCTGGGACGCAACGATCGTCTCGAAGCGGCACGTAGCTGCGTTGCTCGCATCGCCTGCAATGACTGTCGCCGCATCGACTGTCAGCTGCATAGCACGTCCTCGGCGTTTGGCGTCCCAGCTGATCGTTGATCCATCGATCGGCGCAGCAACGAGTCCGCCCGACACGACGGCAGTCGGGAACTGGAATCCGCGCATGCGCGACCAGAGCTTCGGTGGCACTTGAGCTGAGAGGTCGAGACAGACTTCAGCGTCCCGTATGGCGATCGTCGGGTAGTAGCCGCTCTCAGCACCCGCGCTTGTACTGAGCGAGACGCTTAGTATGTGCGTCGAGGCGTGGAAGAACTCGAGCGTTTGCTCATGGCAGTTGAGCACGACGCCCAAGATACGCTCACTTGGCCAGCGCACGCTCGTCTTGGATAACACCAATGGCGATGACGCTCCTGTGTCACGATGGAGGTAGATGCCGTGCTGCAAGCGCGTGTCAAAGACGTTCAAGTCCGTTGAACCGCTTGTGACGCCAACAAAGATTGGCGCGTCGCTCTGCAAGCGCACGCACACTTCCCAGTACCACTGGCCGTGGCGCAGTGGTGTGTCCAACACTGCGAGCCCGCCAGAGTGCTCGAGTGACGCGTCGCTGTCGCTACGCTTGTGCGTGAGCGTGCGCATATCTGTGCCGAGCGTGACGTTGCGCGCGCAGATGATCTTTGGACCCGTGGATCCAGTGGCCGCTGGGAGAATCGGTAGGATCTCATACGGGTTGTCGCCCGCGCTCGCGTCGCTTGCGATTTCGACGCAGAGCGAGCTCTTCCAGCCGCTCCAGCTCGTCAGCTCGGTCAAGAGCTCCGTGAGTTGGATGCGCTCAATGTGTTCCCAGTCGTTAGGGCGATAGGGCACGCAGCAGACCTCGAGCACGAGCAGCATGTCGTGGATCGCGCGGTGCAGTTGCCCAAGCGTACGCTTTGGTTCGCTCAGTGCGACTTGCGGCGCGGCTTCCTGGACAAGGCATTTGATCTGCGCCAAGTGGTCGAGACACGTAGATAAGAGCGCTGCCAACAAACGAAAGAACTCGTCGCTGATCTGCGCCGACAGCTGCGCGCCAGCAAACTCAAGGTCTTGGAGGTAGTGGACTTTCACGGACACGACGTTCGTCGTACCGCTGCCACTCGATACGGCCGTCAGTCGCTTGAACGCGGACGAGAGCACGGGGATCATGTGAAACCGCGCGCTTGGAATCGCCTCGGAGCACTCGAGCAGCCGTGCAAATACGCGAACGCCCTGCAGCCGCTTATGTGCTCGGTCGCGGTGCGCTTCGAGCACGCGCTTCATGACATCGTCGCGACTCGGCGGTAGCAGCATTGCTGCTGCTGGGTCGCTCGCATCAACGGCATCGCGCACACGCGGCGGACTTGACTGCTGCAAAAACGAGAAGATGTCGAGCTGTACGCGCTCGTCCTCTTCTTCAATCACCTCTGTGGTCTTTGCCGCCATGAGTTTCTCGAGCTGCCGCGTCGTTTGCGCCGCCGCAATTGGATCGACGGACGACGCGTCACTTGCATCACTATCAGCTGATGGAAAGTCTATGCAGCCCATCGGATCGCATGCGCGTCGTGAGTGCAGAGCTCTATACACATCGACTTGCGTGCCATGCAGCAGCACATCGATCCGTGTAAGCACGTACCGTAGCGCGGTGCAGTCGAGATGCCCGGCAGGAGTTTGATAGGCGACGAGCACGTTGACGATGGCGCGATCGGCGCCGGTGCGAGCTGTAGCAGCAGCAACGCGCGACCGATGATCGGTTCGCACACAGCGCTGTAGAGCATCTGCTGCCGCTCTTTCGCAAGTGCCTCGGGCGTGGAGTTCTCGGCGCCCGCACGTTCACTGCCATAACGTCATCCAATAAAGCAGCAGTGACGACGACAGTGTCAGCGCATCTGGCTTGACAATACACGCATCGGCAGCAACACATCACACAAGCAGCCAGCGGTCGCACCTCGACACTGCTGCGAGCTTTTGCTGCTCGCGCACGATCCTGTGACATGTGCATGCAGAGCAAGCAACGTTGTGAGTGCTCCAACCAGTGGCATTCCCAGCCATACACCGACTACGCTCGACGCACAAATGCAAACGCACCATCGACGAAGCTGCAGTGCAGATCGCCATGCATCGACAATCGCCTCGGACGCTGTGCCATCACGTGTGAGCGGCTCGGCGATGTAGTACGCGTTGCTGTGCTTGAGCAGCACGGCGAACGCGCTACGCACGGCACGATCGACGATCTCGTACCCGCCACTCTTCTCGATCGCAGCGTCGACGCTGTCTTGGCGTTTCAACCGCGTCGCTTTCAAGCGAGGATTCGCTGCGCCGCCACCCCCTCCTGCACTCGGATCGAGCGCCTGACGCACTTTCTCAACCAGCTTCTTGCCGGCGCCGACGTTGTCTACGATTTGTTGCAACAGCACTTCGTTGCGGTTCATACTGGCTGCAGTCGCGTCGTGCTTGCTCAGGAGCCCGCCGTGGAACAGCGGCGATGCTGCCCAGCGTGGGTCGACCGCAGGATCGCTCGTGCTCGCTGCGCCAGTGATCAACGTTGCAGCGTAGTGACTGCCTGCCCAAACGAGGATCTTCTGCAAGTCGCGCAGCCATAGACAGCTCTCTTTGCGCATCGCGTCCGAGCAAGCAAGAGCATCTGCGTCACTGCTTCCGAGCGCCAAGCGTTGGTCGTGCTGCGACGATGGAGCTGTGGTGCTCGCGTGTGATTCTGTGCTACTCGAATCGTTGCGCGATGCGAGCGGGTAGATCTGCTGCGACAAGATCGTGCGACTCGGCGTGAACGCGACGGAGTCAAATGCGACTGCAAGCAACGACGTCGAGTCGCTGGGATTGTTGTTGCTACTGGTCGTATACTCGACCAGAAGCGTCTCGGTGCCAAACAGTGCGGCCAGCTCGGTCGGGATCGAAATGCAGTGCAACTCGCAGTCTGCGCGCAAAGCTTTGATCTTGCGGCTCTTGAAGCTTGCGCTTGTGACTGCTTTTGTCCAGATGCGCTGCAAAATGTCGCCGTATGTCGATGCTGTATTGAGCGGCAGCGACAAACAGCTGCGCAGCTCTGTCGAGATATGTGCAGGCTGCGTGAGATCGAACGCGAGCACGTCGGCGCGGTCGCTTGGCGCGAGACTCGCAGCACGCACTTGCTCGGCGCCATACGTCCCGCCGAGCGTCGTGAGCGCTGCGTGCGTCGACGCTGCAAGCTGCTCGAGTTGTGGCCAGAACGTGTCGAGCAGACTCGGGAGCTGCTCGCGGATCGGTGGGAGTGACAGCGCACTGAGCAATGTGAACGGCAGCAGCTTGGCGGCAAACGTGTGCTGGAGGACGCACAGCAACACAAACGCATGATGCGGCGCCAGCGACGCAGCGCGTTGCATCAACGTCGTCGTGAACTGCACAAACTTGGCGCCTGTCGACTGGACGATGAACCAACCAGCTTGCGTATGCTGGGAGCACCAGTAGATCGCTGCGCGCAAAAAGATGTTGAGACACTTAAACTCGCTGCTGTTCTCGAGCGCCTCGAGCGCTGCCTGGACACCCAGCGCCGCGTCGGTGCGCGCGTCTGTCGATGCGGCAGTCGAAGCAGCGTCCAGAAGCTCGAGCGTCTGCTTCCACAGCGTGTGCAGCAACGTGTCCATAAACTGCACGATCACTGCTGTCGATGTGTGCGCTGCAGTCGTCGACGATTCGTGCTCAAACAGTGACGCCGACTCACTCATGAGCTGGAACAGCATCTTCGCCGACGTAAAGCACGGAATGAGCATCGGCACGAGCAGCGTCTTTGTTGCCGAGTTGCTGCTCGCAGCATCGATCATTGTCGTCGTCGTCGTCGTCGTCTTCGCGTCGCCCAGCAGGCGATTCATGACGTGCACACGATCGAGCAGCGACGGGAAGAGCGTCGAAAAGCCGTAGTAGATCGATGACGCAGTCTCTTGCTTCACTGCGTGGTAGAACCACACGACTTCGCCCGTCGTCGGGACTGACGGTGCGTGCTCGGCGATCTGGAAGAGCAGTTCGCGAATCGCATGGAGCACGCCGCCCGGTGCAGTCGACTCGGGCGACAGGCCGATCTCGGTCGTGTTGAGGCAGCAGCGAGAGAGCTCAAAGAAGTTGAGCTTCAGAAGCCGAATCGTCACGAGCAGCGGGTACAGCACGGTTGTGACCAAGTCGCTCTGGCTCGCGGGCGCAACATCGAGCGACGTGATGCGCACGAACCGCCCAGCGATGCTCTTGAGCAGTAGCAGCAGTGCGGAGAACGTCTTTGCTTTCGGGTCGATGCAGAGGGAACGGTACGTGCAGCGCGAGAGCTGGATCATCGTCTCCGTATCCTCGGTCGGGATGTCGTTCCCAGCAATGCGATCGAGGTGCGACAGTACGCAGATCGCCGAGTCGAGTGCCTCGTGCACGCAGTGCTGCGCCGTTTTCGCCGAGCTGCTCACGCACTTGGCGCGCAGCTCGCCGAGAATGTGCGTCGCTTTGCCGGACGTCGACACGCTCTTCATCAGATCAACGCTATACGTGCGCGCACTGTCAGCGGTCCCAATGCTACACAGCCGATTCGTTGCTCGCACGACGCCACTTGTCTTGGTGGTGCCGCCGAACAAGTGCACGTTGCCGTCCGCGCGCGGCGACTGCACTGCGTCGGTCGCGCTGTACAGTGCTGTTGCGGAGCCCGAGAGCACAAACATCGCTGCACCCGCCCAGCCCTCGACGCCGTCATCGACGCTCAGCTCGATCGACGTCCACTTTTGCGCCGTCGTCGAGTAGCACCAGAGGTCGCGCAGCAGCTGCCCAGAGCGGTCGACGCCGCCAGAGAGCCAGACGTTGCCGAGATCCGAGCAGATGCTATAGTTCTGGCGCGCATCCGGCATCACGGGGTTGAACTCGCTGCGTGCGTGGCCCGAGCCGTCGGGCGACGCAGTAGCGTCGTGGTGGCTCGAAATGTTGTCGTCGTGGCACAAGTGCCACTGCCGATCAAACGTGTTGTAGCGCCACAGATCTGCGCGGAGCTTGTCCTCCTTGTCCTGCCCGCCAAAGACGTACACGCACTCGCCGATCACGCTCGACGTGCAGCCCATGCGCGGTCCAGGATCGAGCGAGAGCGAACTTGGCAAGCGCGACCACGAAAAGTCCTCGAGCGAGAGGTACCACGCGTCACCGAGCACTTCGTCCTCGGCCGACCGTCCGCCGTACATGAACACGAGCGAGTCGAGACGCACGCGAATCGATGCTGCTGTGTGGAACGCGCGCGGTGGCGGCAGTGACGTTGCAGCGCCAACCGAGCCCTGGATGAGCTCCCACACTGGCAGCGACCCGTCGGCGCTCTTCAGCGTCGAGCACTTGTACAGATCCATGTGGCGCGACGACAGCGAGTTGCTCTCGCCGCCGAGCACGAGGATCTGCGTGTCGCCGATCGCAACGACCTGGTGGTGGCGAATGCCGATCGGGAAGTCGGCCCACCGCTCCCATCGCTTGCTCTCAAGGTGGTACACCCAGACGCCGTTGCTCAGCTCCACCGCGCTGCTGCTGTCACTACTGCTGGTTGTGCTGTCGACGAGGCTACCACCAACGATAAACAGCATGTTCTTGACGACGACCGACGCACTGCCGTCGAGGACTGGGGGACAGTCCATTGCGTCTGCAGCTGTCGGGACCGGTGCCTTCAGCACTGCACTCGACGCCGGCGAGATAACTGCGCGCGAGATGCTGTCAAAGTCTCCCACAGTCGTCGGTGGGTGCGCAAACGGTTGGTGGCCGAGGTTCACGCGGATGATCTCGCCGCGCTCGAGGCTGATGCCCGGCATGAGTCCGGACATCTTGTCGGACGGCGTGAGCGCCAAGTCGGCGTACGCGACACCAAGGTTGATGCCGTTGCGGAAGAACGTCATTTCGCACGCCGTGAGATCGAGGAGGCACCCGATGACGTCACCGGCTTTCCACTTCTCGCCGTACGACGACGAGCCGCTGTTCCATCGGCGCTGGCGGTTGCCGTCGTACGACCACGAGTGCGCATGGTCGCCGACGCCTTCGCCCTGGTCCGAACTACCTTGGAAGTACCCGTCGATCCAGCCGATCTGGATGAGACCGCTCGTCACGACTTCGACTTCGTAGAACCACTTGCCCTGGAAGAGCGCAACGCCGACCGTTGAGATTGACCCAAAGTTGCTCAAGCCCTCGATCTCGCCGGACCGGTCAATGTCGACGCGGCCGCAGAGCGACACTATGCAGCTTTGGTCGAGCACGACCGTGTCGCCGTCTTCGTTCTCGCGCTTGCGCTCGACGATGAGCGACGTCGTGTAGAACCCTGCAGCAACGTCAATGCAGCGTCGCGCGTTCTTCTCCGGTCGGACTTTGAGCGGCACGGGCAACAGCGAGTCGGCGCTGCCGCGGTTCCCGAGCTGCCCTTTGTTGTTCCGGCCAAACACAAACACTTGCCCTTGCTCGGACAGCAGCACCGTGTGGTAGCACCCGCACGCGCCGCGCACCATGCGCGTATTTGCAGACAGCGCGACGACGTTCGGCATGTTCTGGTGCACTTTCGAGCCAATGCCGAGCTGGCCGTAGTCATTCCGGCCAAACGCAAATGCGCGACCGGCGGTGCTGATCGCGATTGAGTGATAGTACCCGCACGCGACAAAGCAGATCATCTCGCTCGGCAGCGGCGCGAGCGTTGGGACCTTCACCTGTCGACTGTGGCCGAGTCCGAGCTGCCCATAGTCGTTCTTGCCACACGACAGCAGCTCGCCCGTGGCCGTGCAAATGATCGTGTGGTACAGCCCACAGCTCACCATCGAGACTTCGTGGCCCTCGAGCGCTTTTACGTGCTGCGGCGTCGCGGCATTCTGTGTGTGGTCGAGCCCGAGCTGCCCGCAGTCGTTCATACCGAACGTGTACAACTCGCCGGCGTCCGTGACGAGCGCACTGTGGTGGTAACTCACGGCCGCGAATGCGAGTTTCTTGTCTTTCATCGACTCGATGAGTTTCGGGATGTGGATCTTCGTCGTCAAGTTCTCGTGCCCGAGCTGTCCGCGATCGTTGTAGCCCCACGAGTACGCGAGTCCGGTCTCCGTGAGCGCAATCATGTGTTCGCAGCCGTTACTTGCAGCAATAAACTTGACGCGCTGCGACCGCAGTGCCTGCACCGGTCGTGGCAAGATCACGCGCTCATCAAAGTGTCCCTGGCCGCACTGGCCGCTCTTGTTGAGGCCGCACGTGAGCACGACGCCGTCGTTCGTGACGACTGCGAGCGTCTCGTTGCCGCTCACGATCTGTCGAATGTCATCCCACCCGCACATCGAGACGCTCGTGAGCTGATGGCGCTCAATGTCGTCACCGACGCCCAGTTCGCCGTATGAGTTCTGTCCGCAACAGTAGAGCTCGCCAGACGCTTCGCACTTGCCGTACATCGGCTGCTCCTTGAGCGCTGCGAGCTTACTGAGCGTGACGCTGATGTTCACTGGCATCGACGGCTGCTGCTGGATGAGCCAGGACACGACTGCGAGGACCGTCGCGAGCGAACCGCGTGCTAGACCAACTTCGGCAAGCGCTTCGATCGTCGCAGCGCCGAGACGCGTGTCCGTCTCACTTGCCGTGCTGTTGGTGGTGTCGCTCGCTGGATGCGCGAGTTCGCCGAGACAGTCGCTCAGCAAGTTGAACGCTGACGACGCCGACGGCGCGAGGTACATGCTGTCGGCGTATGCTGTAGGCTTGAGCGGCAGGAGGCTCTCCTTGATCATCTCGAGCGCTGCGACGTAGTGCTGCGGGTTGTCGGCGCGTGTCGCACGCAGCAAGTGTACGACCAAGTCCCAGCCCATGGTCATGCAGTTCTGCGTCGGCAGCGGCAGCGGCGGCGGCGTCACCTTGCGCTGCGACGCAGCTTGCGTCCGTGCGGTGAGCAGGCGCTGCTCGAACCGGTACTTCTCTTTCTTTGTGAGCTGGTACACGCTCTGCAAGTTGCGCACGTAACTGCCGACGCGCGCGTCGAACAGCCCCGTCAATGGCGCACTTGCGTCTTTCTTGGCGTCGCTGCCGACTCGATGTGCGTCCACGCTACTTCGTGTGTTACCACCACCGAGTGGGTCAGTCGGCGCTGCTGCTGCGAGGTTCGCAATGTACTGGAACAGGTCGTTCACCGAGTCGACGGAGCTCACGATCTCGTGCATCTGCTGCTCAGGGGTCTGTGACAAAACCACTCCACTCACTTCACTCTCTAATGCATCATCGTTATGCCAGTATCATAAAGTGCAGAATGTGAGCTTGCATGATTGTGCGTTTCGACGTTGACAATGCACACACACACAACGATCACGAGCTACGCACCAGGTGGGAGGCAACGCATCGCATGCGAGAACTCGAGGATCTTGCTCAGTGCGTCCTTGATCTCTTCTGTTGTTGTCACGGCGCCGCCTGCGACGTCGCCGGCTTTGACTGTGTCGCATAGCGCAACGTAGCTCGGCGGCAGCGGATGCAAGCGCAAAGTTGCATCTCGCGCCGCGCCGTGGTCGAGTGACACTTGCTGGCCCATGTCGGTTCGTGCGTCAAGCCAAGCGTTGTCCGCACGCAGATCACTTCTTCGTGTGTGTCTTCACCTTGCCTCGTCTCTCTATC